>JAVLUZ010000145.1:587201-597201 GCA_036768485.1 Mermis nigrescens
CCGATCTATTAGAACTTTTTAGGACCGTCTTTGTAAAATACAAAGATTTCTGGTAGGACAAAATCAGTAGAAGTTTCAGAATTTCAAGAAATTTCCGAAATTTTGTCTGTTCGGTATGCATTTATAGCTGTAAACATTGATTGAGCGAATACAAAAACGTCAATGTTTTCCGGAACCTCGCGTCGATTACTGTGTTTTTCCTCTCTATAAACCTCCAGCATTGAGTTTAAAAGTTTGAATCAGCCAAAAGATTCAGGCACTTTGTTATAAAAGTTATTTGCACTGTTTATTTATTGGATGACTTAACTTGACCTGAACTTATGATAAATATGTCAAAATTGTTTTGCACAAATTTGACAATTTTTTGTTTTATCAGTTCACAAAACTTCAAAATTGTGTTAAGGACTGTAGAAATAATGAAATTTTTCGAATTTTCTAAATTATTTGTCAATAAAAAGGCCGCAAAATCTGCTTGAAAATAAATAAAAATATCAAAATTTTTTTAGCTCTTCTGTATTTTTCATCTTTAATACCTATAAATTGAAAAACTTTGGGGACCGTCTTCGCATTTGTACGAAGGGACCTTGTATAAAAAACACTGAATAAAGGTATGTCAATCAGCGCTGGCGTCAGGGCATAAGACCTGCTACTGGGGCTTGGCATTTAAGGCTGAAGTCAAACATTGAATGCACATATTTCTTGCATTTCTTATCTTCAGAAAGGTGTCAAATTGAGCTTAACAGCATAAAAACGCACAAATTTTCCGACGCTTTGCGCCAAATATAATTGCTGCATTGCTTATATACGGAAACCTGCAAAAGTGAGCATAAGAGAGTAAATGTATCGAAAATTTCCAGTGCTTCGCGCCAAATATAATTTCAATTGCATACATTCAGAAAGCTGCACAATTGTGCTTAAAAAGATAACAAATCGAAAATTTCCGGCGCTTCGTGCAAACAATAATTATTGCATTGCTGTTTAGAAAGTTGCAAAATTTAGGTAAAAAGTGTAGAAATCTCAAAAATTTTCGGCGCTACACGCCAGGCATGATACTCGATTATTTATATCGAGAAAGATGCAAATTTGAGCCTAAAAGAATAAAAATATAGAAAAGTTCTGGCGCTTCGCGCCATATATTATTTAAGCACTGTCTATATTCAGAAAGCTTCAAAATTCAGCTTAAGGGGATAAGGACGTCAAAATTTTTGGCGCTTTGCGCCATAGTCTTATAATATACACGTTTCTGCACTATTTGTCTTATAAGGCTGCAAAATTGAGTTTAAAAGAGAAAAAATATTTTAAAAATTTTCCTTCGCCATTGTTTAGAGCTCTTTGAGAAATGCTCAAAAATGCGTTTATTTTCGCCTATCTCCTAATGGTTTATATCTGACTTCAAAGTTTGCGATCCACTTTGGATCCTGGATACCGGGCTGTTTAGTCGAATATATTTTTGTACTGGGTTAAAGTCTAACAGCTGCTGTAAAAGTTCAGAGGACAAAAATCTACCGGAATTTAACCTTTTCCTTATCAACTCTGAATGCCTCAAAATGAAGTCGAAGATATGGAAATGTCATAATATTCCATTAATGGTGCCGAATTTACTAATTTATTCATACGTCTGTTTTAATAAATTCCTAAAATTGAGCTGAATGGGAAATCATCAATATTTCTGCTGGATTTAATATTTTTATTTCCTGTTTCACATGAAAAAAGCATTTAAAAACCTAAGCGAAGTTTGAGGATGATTAGGGCTGCAAAATGAGTTTTATACTCGTATCTTCGAAAAGCCATCATATTGAGCTGAAAAGGATAGAAGGTCAAGATTCTTTGGCGCTTCGTGCCAGATGTAATATTTATTAATGTTTTAAAAATAAGAAGACCAAAATTTTCCCGCACTATTTGGCAGATATACTTAATCATTACATTGTTTATTAATAAAGAGGCTGCTTAATTGGACTAAAAGGAAAGGGTACCAATTTTCCATAAGGCCAATTTTGTTGCGGTAGCTGTCATGTCCTTGAAAAATCTGCGTAATTGAGCTGAGAATGACAGAAAGGCCTAAACAAATTTTCCAGAAGTGAACACAATGCAAACTCTAAAAACTATAGTTGTAAACAATTAGTGTATTGAATGATGATACTAAATGTGAGTAAATTGGGACGGATAAAACAAGCGCAAATGATGCATGCAGACTTGCAGAACGTTTCAAAAAAGTTATGAGGTGACATATTCCAAAACAACCCTTTTTCGAACGGCAACCAACCATAATTTTTGGCCGCCGGTATCATCTGGAAGATCGGCCTTTGTCCACCTATGGTTAGGAGTGTAGGAGGAAGTCCTGTTGCACAGTCTAGGAGTAAGGAGACTCCTAAAGTAGGAGTATAGAAGCAAATGTAGGAGTAAAAGGGGCTGACGTAGGAGTAATTTTAGGAGTAAATTTTCTTCCTGTTGCACACTAGTTAGGAGTGTTATTTGTAGGAATAATTTTACTCCTAGAAGTGCACACAAAATCTAGGAGTGTTTGTTTGCTCCTTAAATGCTGAGGAGTAAACTTTCATTGTCAATTTTTGAATATGTCGAGTCAAACGTTCTATGGATAGCTGCAGCAAGTGTGAAACTGAGGTAGAGGTTACGAATAAACGAAAGCGACCACTGTATAATTCGAGGATAAATTTTGAATTAGATAATTTTCCAGAATGCTTCTGGCTTAATCAGCACGTTGTGAAACAAATTTATAATACTATTGGTGCTTTTTTTGGAACCAAAGACATATCAGAATTGTGCTTTATCACTGCATCAGCAAATTTCACTAACGCTTAGATTCTTAGCAACTGGTGATCTTTTCCTCTCATAACATGATAATGAATTGACGACCGGCTATTAGCGACTAGTTTGAATACAAAATGAATTAGCCGGAAAGAGTCCGATTCGCTTAACTCATACACTCCTACACTCCTAAAATATTTACTCATACTAAAGGCTCATTCATACTTTGTCCGATCCGACATCGGAAGACACCGCATGTCGCATCCTGTCGGACGCGTGTCGGGCATAGTCGCATCCGACTCTGTCCGACACGCGTCCGACAGGATGCAATATGCGGTGTCGTCTGATGTTGGATCGGACATCAGATCCGACTTTCATTCATACTTCACCCGACTTCTTCCGACTAAAAATCAATATTTTCAGCGCAACAAACATTGATGTTTTTATATTGTCTCTCTGTCGAACAGCATTTGTACCATAACTACCATAACTGGGCGTGGGGGTTGTGGGCATACGTGGGCAGCAAGAAAATTCTGGGGGTGCAAGATTTTTGAAGGTCAAAAAAATGGCCTCAAAAAATGGGGGGTTTGGCGAAAAAACACCATTTTTCGACGTTTCTCATCGAGCACTATCCATTGGCATCAAAAATTGCGAAAAAAACGAAAAAAAATTTTCAAAAATTGAAGTCTGGGTGTATTTTGATTTCTGGGGGGAGTATTTTGGTTTCTTGGGGAGTCCATTTTGGTTTCTGGAGGGTGCTTGTACCCCCTAAATCCCCCACGCCCAAGGAGTGGTTGGGGGTATGTAACCCCCAGGAACTAGAATACCCCCAGAAGCCAAAATACTCCACCCAGAATTCCAATATTTAAAAATTATTTTTGTTTTTTCTTCAATATTTTGATGCTGTTGGACAGTGCTCGATGAGAAACGTCGAAAAATGTGTGTTTTCGCCATACAACCACTTTGGAACAGCATTTTTTGACGTTTAAAATTTTTCACCCCCCCCCTCCAGAAATAAGGAATTAAATGCTGAAAGTATCGAAGTCAGTGTTGCCAGGTCCCAAAATTCAGATTCTCCTGCACAGAGGTAAAATTGGGGAAAAATTCTCCTGCAATTCTCCTGAAAATATTTTGATTCTCCTGAAAATTCTCCTGGCTCATATTTTGCAGGAAAGGTTGGCACAGCAGATCTACAATTGTATGTACACATGCATATCAAGCATGCTCAGGCCAATTACCTGTGGTTCACCCAACTATTTTATTCTGATCTCTTGCCTGTTATCTTCATTATTCGAAAAAAACGGTCTGTGCTTAAAACAGTGACCGCCAATTTTAAGTTGCACTTACATCATCAAAAATTCCTGAAAAAAGCCCTAGCTTGCAATGTCTTTGCCTGAAAAATAAAATAATACTTTATTACTAATTGTATGTACTTCAGTAGCAAGCAAATCCTTAAGTTTTGAAATATATCAAATAAATGTTTATAGGCGCTTTGCAAAACGTCTATGAAACTGATAAAAACAATTTAGACGGTGTGTAAAGCTATGTATTTCTGCACTTCGTGATATTAAGTGAATAAATAAATGAATGAATGAATGATTTTACCTGCGGAAGCACTGGAACTTTATTTGGATATAGTTATAACTTAACACTTAGGTCTTAACCACCGTTTTTTTCCCAGCGATTTGGTTGACATTATAGGTTGAACCTAAATTTTTTACCACTTTTCCGACGTTTTTCCACATTTTTTAGGAGGTCTAAAAACGTTCAAAATAGAGCGCCTGTGTTGAAAAATCCAGTGTTTTTAAGTGGAAAATTTTATGTACACATGCAATAGCGGTGTTGTGGCACTTTGTTTTGTATAAGAATTTTCGCGCTCTACAAGAATATCACGATCGGTATACGTTATTTATGTTTAAACTTGAATTTCCCTTCCTTCGGTAGAAGCATTTTAGCCAATTCTGAAGTCGTCTATGACAATTAATACTATAATTTATCAAAATGGCGCAAAGCGCCAGAAAATTTTGAAATTTTAGCTCTCTAAATCATTTTTGCATTTCAAAAAACTGTGCAGAAGGTAAGGATTTTCAATCGTCCAGTGGAGTTCTAGGACCAGATTATCGAAATAAAAATGCTGCGGTTGGCGCCGCAGCGGCTTAAACATCAATAACAAGTAAGAATTAAATCAATTCAGCGCGAAGCGCCTGAAAAATTTTTGTAGTTTCACCTCTCTGAAACGCATTTTTGCATTACAAAAAGCTAACCGAATCCGTGCAGAAGATAAGGATTTTCAATCGTAGTAATGTTCTAGATCAAATTTTCGATAAAAATGCTGCAGTTGAGCGCTATAGCGCGGCTCAACGATATTAATAACAAAAAAGAATTTAATCAATTCGGCACAAAAGCGCCGAAAACTTTTGGCAGTTTCACTTCTCTAAAACGCATTTTTGCATTAAAAAACTAACTGAATCCGTGCAGAAAATAAGGATTTTCAGTCGTGAGTAAGTTTTAGACCAGATTGTCGATAAAAATGAAGCGCGGCGCGGCTTAAGGATTACTAATAAGGGGCATAAGTAAAAGGTGGCGCTGGCGCAGGCCTTGGCCAGGGCAAAGTGGGTAAAAGGTGGCGCTGGCGCTGGCTAACATTCACCAACTGGGTAAAAGGTGGCAGCCGGCGCTGGCCTGGCCATTGCCACCTGGGTAAAGGTGGCGCTGGCGCTGGCCCTGGCCACCGCCAGCTGGGTAAAGTGGCGCGCTCACATGGGTAAAAGGTGGTGCTGGCAATGGCACTGGCGCTGGCGCTTGGCCATGGCCAAGTGAGGTTAAAGGTGGCGCTTTGGCGCTGGCCCTCGCCAACTGGGTAAAAGGTGGCGCTGGCCCTGGCCATTGCCACCTGGGTAAAGGTGGCGCTGGCCTAGTCATTGCCACCTGGGTAAAAAGGTGGCGCTTTGGCGCTGGCCCTCATCAACTGGTTCTTCTTACGAGTACGTTCTTCGCGTAAAATTAAGTTATTGGTCTCGGTTGGGTAAAAGGAGGCACTGGCGCTTTTCATTGAATTCGAAAGTTATAGTGAACCGCATATTTTCTGCACTTTAAAAGTTAATTTTGCTCAAAAAAATTACTCAAATGGTTTTAAAATTTTCAATTCAATACGTTAATATAGTATGTATAGTCTGTACAACATTTAAGATGCCATCTACCTTCATTTGAATAATAAATAACTATAAGTTCAACCCGTATTTTGATGTTTCAGAGAACCTATATAGAACATCTTTGCTAGTTCTGCTGACATCAGCTAGGGCAAATAGCTTGTGCTACCTTTTACCCACTTGGCTGTGACCAAAGCCAAGCTGAGCGCCAGCACCACCTTCTACTCACTTGACGAGGGCCAGCGCCAGTGCCACCTTGCTACCCAGTTGGCGAGGGCCAGGGCCAGCGCCAGCGCCACCTTTTACCCAGTTGGCAATAGCCAGGGCCAGCGCCACCTTTTACCCAGTTGGCGAGGGCCAACGCCAGCGCCACCTTTTACCCAGTTGGCGAGGGCCAGGGCCAGCGCCAGCTGCCACCTTTACCCAGGTGGCAATGGCCAGGGCCAGCGCCAGCGCCACCTTTTACCCAGTTGGCGAGGGCCAGGGCCAGCGCCAGCGCCACCTTTACCCAGTTGCCCAGGGCCAGGGCCAGCGCCAGCGCCATTGCCAGCGCCACCTTTTACCCATGTGCGCCAGAGCCAGCGCCAGTGCCCCACGCCCGTAATTTAACTCCTACCTCCTACACTCCTACACCCCTACACTCCTAATCTTGTGGAATAGAGGGGCCCAGCAGTGTTGCCAACCCAAATTTTCAAAAACCTCAAATCACTGGCCAAAAAAACCTCAAAAATTAGGGTAAAACCTCAAAATTTAGAAATGAATTCTATCCAGTGTACAATAAGGTTTACAGGCTTTGTAGCTATTTTCATTTAAGCTTAGCCCAAATTTATGTGGTTCTGCTTAAGTGTATCTAATTTTATAGCTTTCACTCAGTTCTGGGTGGCCACTGGTTTCCTAGAATAAAATTCCCGGGTTTTTCCAGGGGTTTCTCGGGTGATTTATGGGTAATTTCCCGGTTTTAAATCATGCTTTAAACGCACCTGATACATGCAGAAGTGTCATGATAAGAACATGAAAAAGGGTGAGGCACAAGCAACTTTTAATCAAACAAATACAAATACTACCCGAAACGATTTGGAACAATCATAATTTCTTTTTCAATGACGCTAACGAGTTGTTGATAGCAGTTCTCGCAGCCTATAATATAGTACAGTAGCGATTTTAGTGTGGTAAAAGAGGGTTTTCGATCTTTAGTAGTGTATTTCAGCTAACTTCTGGGTTTCTCACGCCAAAAACTACTAAGAATTGACTCAAAACGGCGCCAAGCGCCGAAAAATTTGGCATTTTTCCATTCTAAATGCAAATTCTGCCATTTTAAAGATATACAGGACCAGTGGCGAATCTAGGATTTTCCTAAGGGGGGCGGTATCCCAGCATTTCCAAAAACAGTCAAAAATCGATCAAAAAATTTGTCCTTAATGCGCAAAATAGCGTTTTTTTGGTGCTTTACATTGTATGCTTTTACATAAAATCACTTGACGCAATATATTTTCTGAAAATTTTAAAATGTTAGACAATTTTGTGCGAAAAAATCATTAAATTTCTTTGACTTTAACAAAAATCTGGCGCGAAGCGCCGGAACATTTGTGGAATTAAGGCGGATAGACGTCTAGAAGCATAATTTACTGCTTGATTTCCTATATTCATATCACTTGATGCGAAACATCGAAATTTTTGATTGAAAATAGAAGAAAACTATGCAAAAATAGCTGTTAAAATTGTTTTGAAATCTACATGAACAGAAAATGGCTTCAAGACAGTCTTTTTTTGTACAAGGTCCGTTTGTACATATACAAAGATGGTCCCTAAAAGTATTTGTACATTTTGTACACACAAATTTTTGGGTACTATGATATAGTACGGTAGCGACTTTAGTGTCGTAAAAACAGAGTTGTTCGACCTTTGGTAGTGTATTTTGGCTTATTCCTGGTTTTATGAGGGCAGAAATCATTAAGAATCGTCTTAAAACGGCGCGAGGCGCCAAAAAATTTGACATGTTCCCTTTTGAAATGCGATTTCTGCTATTATAAAAATATATAGGACACACAAATACTGATTTCGGCGCAAAGCGCCGAAAATTTTGCGAATTTCATACCTTTTTTTGCAGATTTTGTCTTCCCAAAAATCTTTGTACATCTACAAAGACGGTCCCGAAAAGTCTTTGTACATCAGGGAAAATGTTTGCCGAATACAAAAAACGTGCTTCCATGTCGCCAAGAAAGTAAATAAATGTCATTAATAGGTATCATCCGGCGCTGCTTATCCATTCTTTATCTCGTAAAATATTTTTGGCCAATAGGGGGTGTCAATATGACCACTAGAGCTGTTCAATTCGTAAATTTTGCTACCCATGTCTAAAACATGGTGAGAATCAAATAGACAACCTCTTAAATAAAGGCCATTTTCTGCATAAAACCTGTGCAGAACAGAAGAAATAGATGCAAAATACGCTGTAGGTTGTATAAAGACTAAAAATCGAGCGTTTAAACCGCGCGCTTGGGAATAAGTAGACTCTAATCATAATTTTGAAATTTTTAGCGATTTTGGCTACAAAAAAGCGATGGGGGAGTAAAGGGAAAAATCATTCTTATATTTCATTTCGGGGGTCACGTGTTCCCCCTATCCTTCGGGATACGGGCCTGATTACCCCTGTTAGATTATTGGACAAACAGGTCTATACCTACCCAGTCAATGCAAACAATACTCCAGTGAAAGGAATTTATAGATTCTAAGCTGCGTACAATAAATGCTTTGTATGATTAGAAAATCGAAGATAAATTTGTTATTCATAATTAATTATAATTACGTTTGGCACACCGTTCCGTAGTCAGGTCAAGTGTTTTACCAAATGGGACAACGCAAAAAAGAAATCCATTTTACTTAAGTATAGGCAGATGCAGTTGTATTTATTTATTTTTTTCAAATCAAGTTTTACATTGCGAACATGGGCCTGACTAAAAAAGAAGCGCAACACATGTTTAGTAGATATAGATATGCGACGTAGGTAAGTATGCGGAATCAGAACGCATGCTTGTATGAACATTATTCAATTGGAAATAAAAGCTAATATTGACGTTAAAACAAATGACTAAATCCTACTCTGTGCACCTGCACAAGCCACAAAGTAAGCAAAAAAGGTTAATTCGAACTTCTTCAGTTTGGGGTTATGAATGAATGAATGAAATAATTTATTACTGAAACGCGACAATTACGAAAGATGTAAAAGAGTAATAAAACGTACGGTCAAAAGAATAAAAGCGTACAGCAAAAGGCGACGAGCGAGTCATGAAAATGACGATTTAAGCCCGCCCTATAATAAATTTAGATAAGTCGACATCAATTAATCTAGATTTGAATATATTCAACTTAGGGGAAGAGACTACAAAATCAGGTAGGTGATTCCAAATTGAGATATACTTATAGAAAAAGTCAAATTTTTGTAAATTAGAACGGACAAGAGGAACAACTAGCTTGAAACGATTTGTGCAGCGAGTAGTATTTTGATTAAGCACAAAAAAATCTGTCATGCAAAGACAAGATTTTTGACTAATAATTTGATACATCATACATAAGCAAATATGAAAGCGACGTAATTCTAATCGACATCAAGTTAAGTTGGTTATAGGCGTTCGTCGTTAGAAGAGGGCTATGATATCCAACTATGTATTAAGTAAATTTACGCTGAAGAGTCTCCAGCATGCTGATATCACTAATAAAGGGGTTCCATAAAGCACAGGAATATTCAAGGATCGGTCTGACGTAAACAATGAAGGCCTTTACGAGATTATTTTTATCGCGCGAAAAGAAGGATTTTCTAATTAGGATAGATCTCGAGAAAGCTTTCTTGATAATACTGTTGTAATGTTCTTAAATTTAAGGTTATGTGAAATTGGCACTCCTAAATCGCGAACATAGACAGAATCGTTCGTAATAACTTGTGCATTGATTGTTGTATATGACAATTTAGGATTATTTTGCCCAAATATAGGGCTGTGCATTTAGGAACTATGATATTGGTAAACAATTTCTGGTGGCCCAAATGGAAATTCTATCTAAATCGGTCTGAAGTGTTTGATAATTGCAGA
>JAVLUZ010000145.1:602201-740550 GCA_036768485.1 Mermis nigrescens
ATTTTTGTACTTCATTAACGAACGGCCCAGTTGCATTTGCATCATTGCATTGCGCGTTTCCTTGTCCATCTGTGGGGACATAAATATGCCTGTAGCCCGTAATCGACGCTGAAAGTTGCGCTCACTCTGTCGACGACTTGATAGGAAAACGAACAGGCCTATGATGGCTAGCAATATGACCAGTCCTAATAAACCGGAATAGACGTAAAATCGAATGCCTTTGACCTTTCTGCTCGTAAGCTTCTCTTTAAAAGTTAAACTGCTATAATTACGCAATCAATATGCATTATGTACACACATTTACAGCACCTAAAGACGAATCCAGTATTAAGTCAACGCTGTAAATACTTGCTGATCGAAATCATAGGTAGCGCGTTAGCGCGTACTTATTATATACTTGGGTACCCCTAACACCTGTGCACCCCCCTACAGCTATAACGGGACACTTCTGGAAGGTTCGGTTTTTTTCAAAAGAAAGATAATAAAAAAATTCGCTGCCCGTGTTTTTTTGTTTTTGTTTAAACTCAAAACTGACTGTGTAAAGAAGGTGTAAAGTTTTTGTGTAACGTTATAACAGGACAAATTTTGGGACCTTTTTACTGCGGCATGTGGACAACTGAGTATTGCTGACTCGAACAATTGAACAGCGTAGGATTATAGAGGGATGAACTCTACAGAACAGCATTTTTTGTTTTATGAAATTCGCATTAGTTCTCGAATGGCAGTGTAAAGAGTGCGAAAATCTAGGGGTGAAAAAGCACTTTTTGGTCGAGTTTTCAACCTGCTTATGTCTGATACTAACTCCGGTTATGAGTTTTTTAAAATGTTTTCTGACAGAAATGTAGAGCGGATCAAGGGCTACATTCTGCATATAAGCAAAGCCTTTTACGCTCTATGGTGAGTTAGATCCTGGGGTTTAAAGTTTACGCTCTGGTGGATGGTGTAAAAAACGGATTTTAATAAAGATTTCTCTGCCAAATTTTTTCCGCTTATGAGTCAGGGTAAATCGAATACAGCAGTAATAAAGGGCTTTTCAGGGGCTACACATCGCAGCAAACCGCATTTAAAAGAACGCAATATTGAGTTATTTATGGGGGTGTAAAGTTCGAAAGCAGAGGTAAAAAATAAGCGAAAAAACACGTTTTTTTCCGAATTTTGATTAATAAATCATACCAAATAATTTTTGCAAGAGAATTTTGGCACACAGGAATGTACTACGATTTAAAAGCTACAAATTGTACCAAACCGAATTTCTTTAAACTCAATGGGGAGTTCGGTACGGAATTTTAAAGTTTACAGTGTTCTAAATGATGGAAAATACGTTTTTATTGCGTTTTTTGTTCGCCACTTTCTCCGTCCAGAAGTCGGGATAAGTCTAATAGAATAAAAATAAAGTGCTTTATATCGGGTGCATGTCAAAGCAAATTGTCTATACATTAATATTTAGCGAGTGTAAACTCAAAAATTTGGTGTTTAAAATGCGTTTCTGTCTTGTTTTTTCTGCCTGCTTCTCCGGTTATGAGTCAGGGACACGATTATCAAGTCTATAAATGGACCAGGAACCAAATTTGATATGCCAGTCTGGCGCATATGTTTACACTCTACAGTGTTGTAAAGTGGTTTACACCTATTGTTAGTTTGCCCATAGAGCATTATGGAGACTTAATTTTTTGCATAAATATTAATCGTAATATCGGAACAATATCAAAAATACGAATCTGACCAAAATCTTCTTTACACTAGGTGTTTACATGAAGTTTACGCTACATATGTATTTATCTTCGTTTTTGAGCATTCCAGAAACCTAATTTTTTCCTGGAGTCTAGAAATTTTCAAAGAATCAAATGTGAGACGTCACGTAGGCGCGTTTGTTTACATCCAACAGTGATGTAAAGTATTTTACACTCATTGTTTGTTTGTCCTCAGACCATTGTAGACATGCAATTTTTCATAAATGTTGGTAATGATATCCGAGTAATATCAGATTTACAAATCTAAATAAAATCCTCTTTACACTAGGCGGTTGTGTAAAGTTTACACTGCATGTTAGCCTTTGTTCTAGAGCATTGCAAAAACCGAAATTTTTACCTGAAATCTAAAAATTTACAGGAAATTAAATATAGGACGTCAGCTGGGCGAATTTAAATCTTAAATCTGTGTTTAATTTAAATCTTTTTTTTATTTAAATCTGTGTCTATTTGTCCTTAAACCGTTATGGAGACGTAATTTTTTCATGAATGTTGATCGTAATATCCGAGTAATATCGAATTTACGAATCCAACTAAAATCTTTTTTACACTCGTTGCTAGTGTAAAGTTTACACTATATAATAAGCTCCATTCTAGAGCCTCACGGTAACTTATTTTTTCCCTAAAGTCGTAAAATATATATGGAAACAGATGTGAAACGTCTGCTAGGGGCGCATGAAGAGTAGTGTAAAGTGATTAACACCTAATGTTAATTTGTTCTTAGAACATTATAGAGGTTTTATTTCTTAATAAATGCTGGTTGTTATATCAGAGCAATATCGAAATTATTAATTCCACTAAAATTCTTTACACTCTTGTGTAAAGTTTAAAATGTAAATTAAGTTTAGCTCTAGAAAGTTTTGGAAGCATATTTCTAGGATGTTCTACGTAACATAAGAATTACTAATCAAAATGTTTGTTTCTTCTACAACTAGTAGCTTTGTAAAGTTTAAACCATTCAATTATTAGAAGAACCGCACAGTAAATGAAATCTACTATTGTATTTCCAAATCTTGCTAATTAAAAGTAGGGTACTAGCAAAGAAAAATGCTCCGATGGAACAAAAAAAGGGAATATACTTGGGATTGTGAATTATCGAGGATGTAAAAGGAGGGGACTAGGAAAAATCTCCCTATGTTATATGCCAAAAATAGCAAAATATGTTAAAAACCAGACTTTCTCTAAACAATGCAAAAAATCGAAGTATATTCTGCGGCCTTTGAAAAATGTAAAAGTTTATTAAACAATTGTTGTAGACATGTGTAAAAGAGTATCTACATAAGGTCTGTTGCACGTCAGCTTCCGTGTTTCCTACTGCTTTTAACCAACAATATCATCGATTGTCTTGAATGCATCGATATGTACCGGGTGGTTAGCAACCTTTTGCTAGAGGGTCAGCGCTATAAGTATAGGGCTTGGGATCAAACGAAATATACCATTAGATAGAGAATTTGAAACGGAATTTATTGATGCCAGATTAATAATCAGTGTGTCTATTACTTGTGCAAGAAACAGCTTTAAATGATCTGGGTATGAACACAAACCAATAAACAGACTACGTCGATTTTCAAGACTTTTCCAAATATTTTCCGCGTTTCTGTGCGAAATTTCATATGATTATCGACCAGTCAGATTTTAGCAAGTATTTGCGCCTCGACTTCATCTTTATGAATGGCCCAATGGTTTCGGCGGCATTTAAGTTGAGTGAATTTTCGGGCTAAATATCGTTACCCCAGAATTCGACGTTTGATTGTTTCAAGAAATGTTGGGTTGCATTAATTCGCCTGCAAGGCGCCTTGTTGTGAACAAAAACAGTCTGACCAACGACCAAATATTTTCCAGGCCCAAAATAGGACCTATTTGGTATTGATATAAAACATTGTACAGAAACGTGAAAAATATTTGGATAAGTATCGAAAATCGACATCTATTAATTGTGTTCACACCCCGATCGCTTAAAAACTATTTCTCTTGCCGGTCTAAAGCACACTGATTTTTGATTTGGCATCAATGAATTCCGTTTTAAATTTTCTATCTAATGGTATATTTGGTTTGATCCCAAGTTCTATAGTTATAGCACTAACCCCCTAGCAAAAGGTGATTAACCACCCTGTTCTATTTCATTCAATTCGCTTAGCTACTGCATTGCTAATTCGCTGCTTTTTTCAATCAATTTTATGGTAAATAGTTTATTTCTATTGGGAGGCCGCAGAATATACTTCGATTTTTTGCATTGTTTAGAGAAAGTCTGGTTTTTAACATATTTTGCGATTTTTGGCATATAACATAGGGAGATTTTTCCTAGTCCCCTCCTTTAACATCCTCGATAATTCACAATCCCAAGTATATTACCCTTTTTTGTTCCATCGGAGCATTTTTCTTTGCTAGTAAAAATAATAACTGACTTACAAATAAATCAAATCTTGGTCTGTGTACTTCAGCTTCAATGCAGAATTTTAAAGTTACACAATGTATACAGGATTCATACGATCAATTATTTAAAAAGCGTTACAATCAAGTGTTCATAATGCTTTTAATTAATTTGAAAGCTTTCTGAAACATATATGGCATGAGTGTTGATTGATTCGCTGATCATTCCCACTGCAACGACAAAACTGCATCAGACTTCTAAACCGCTTTTATAGTCGTTAGTGAAGATTAGAGTCAGTGCATAAGCTTTGGAATAAATGCATGTTTAAAATTTAATTTTTTTGGGAATTCTTGTGATCCACGATTCTCTAAAAAAATTTTAGCCTGGCACACCTAAGGGACAATTTTTTCCAGTCGAACTTCGTTATCATTTCATACAAATAATAAAGTAATTAATAAAAAAGAGTTTTTTATCCAAATTTATCAAAAAGCGTCAAAAACTTCAATGTCGTCGAAAATCCTTTGAAAATTGTAATAAACAGCTGACTTGGAAACTAAAAACTGTCTGATCAAAGACAATGGAAGTTGCAGCAAAACCTCAAAGGTACATTTCACACGAGTTTTCTATTGCGAAAGCGCACAGGGAGAAAATTAAACTTTACATAGAGAAATCAACCAATAGAAATTATCGCTTTATCATCGCTCGTTTTTTTCTTCTTAAATTTAATTAAGTCTTTTTTAGATTTTTTCAATTCTAGAAGTTAATACTGGATTCTTTTCTGGCATTGTGCACAGTGCGTTAGCGCTTGAGATGAATAAAATTTTATCCGTGAAATATGTAAATCCGACTGAAATTGAATAACTTTCGATGACAGATAATTTAATAAAAAATCAGGTTCATATGGAAATGCATACCATTATACTTTGAAATGAAGAAATGCTATAATCAGAATGACGCCAAATTGTTCAGAAAACATTGTTCTTTGCTTGAAAAAGATATCACTTCGAAATCGATTCGCTGAAAGCCCCCACCGATTAATCGAAAACATTGCCACCGAAAAAATTAAAACACAAATAATATGACAGCACTAATATCTCCTGACGAGTAACTTATTCTGAAAATTACAAATCTACATACTGTATTCAGGGCAATAGATAGTTGGAGTACAAGGTGATGTTTCATTTGACAGACAGTACTCGGGGTGGTAAAGATATTGAGGCAAATTGGGACGATGTCGAGTTTGAACGAATTTCCGGTCAGCTGCCTCATTGGAGCGAATGCAGCAAGGTCGATCCCAATCGGTAAACTTGTACTTCTCACACTCCTTGATGCATTCTTCCTCAGAACATTTGACCGACTTTGGCTTCGTCTTGAAATCTTTACAAGCCGGAGCGCTTGGATTTATTACAGCCTAAACGAGCATATCCCTTAGTATGTTGAGATTGGTCTTCTTATCGTACCTATATCTTCAAAATGAGTGCCTACCAAAACGAAATACTGGCTGAAAAATGCAGCTTGCATCATGTAAATAGAGAGAAATCGCTGAAAGGCACTCTTGCAGTACGGTATGCAAGCAAGTGATCGTTGACTTTCCTAACCAATTCCAATAATAGAAGAAATAGTCTTAAATTGATTAGAGGCTATCACCGCTGAGAATAAATGTATCCTTCTTGCGCACATAATAAGCAGAGGTGGAAATCTAGATTTAGGGAAAAATTTATAGAGATAGTAAGGTGGAGCATACGCGGATCCAGGATAAGGGGAGAGGGAGGAATCGGCCGCTTCCCCCAACACTTTTTGAAGAGCGCATACTTTAATTTGCTCATTAATATGTGCCCAAAATTGACTTTTGAAAGGCATAGACGTCCATCTTTCTTTTTCTTTATAGAATTCCAATATTGAATGTAGAAGCTTGGGATCTAGTATACAATTTACCCCCAGCGTTTTTTAGCCGATCCATATAAGCTACAGTAATCAAACTTTACAAGGAAATAGCTATAAGCCTATTGTACTAATCAGACAAAATTGATTAACTTACGGTGTAAACTTACTGTTTAACACTCACAGTTTACAACGTACTAATGGCATCTAAAAATTGTAAACGATTCGGTGGGTTTCAAACAAAGCAGTTTTTTGTAACTCAATCAACATCCTACATTAAAAAGAAGTAGGTTTAAAAAGAAGTAAGTTTATAGTAAAGTAAAGTAAGTTTTTTAAATTTTTTTAAAGCAGTAAGTTTACGCCGTAAGTTAATCAATTTTGCCAGATTAGTTCAATAGGCTTATTGCTTTCTCCTTGTAAAGTTTGGTTACTGTAGCTTATATGGATCGGCTAAAAAACGCTGGAGGGGTAAATTGTATACCAGATCCGAAGCTTGAAGCAGCTGAAATATTCCAGTGCTTCAACTCAATTTAGCGATTCAATATATTATTTGTCCATTGAAGCACTATGCGCTGACTGACACAATAAAAAAAGTGAAAATCATTTTGTACCGGTTTGGAAATTTTCTGTTTCACTTCGTTTCTTAGTTCAGACTCAATTCACATTTATTTATGGCAAGAGCTTGAAACTTTGTACATATGTGAGAGCTGGTGAATTTCAACTATTTAAGGTGACATTTCGAAGCTAGATTCGACCGACTTTGCGAAAATGTTAACGTTACAATTCATCTTGTACACAAGTGCTCTTTTTACAAAAATTTTCGACTTCAATGGGTGCCGTTTGAGCGCGCCTCCCAGATCCCCAGCCCTAAAGAGAGGGTGTCTCTTGCATTCTCTCTGTCAGGCTAAAATTCATCAAAACAGGCTTTTTGTGTTGAGATACTAAATGCACAAATTTCCGGTGCTTCGCGTTGGATTTACTGTTAATGTGGCACATCTACGTAGTTTTTATTCTCTAAACCGCTAAAAACGGTCTTATTTGATTCAGACATTGAGAACATGCCGAAAATTTCCCGCACTTAGCGCTGAATCATTCATTTTTCGTCTTGTTTTCTTCGCAAAGCACTTCTTCATTGTTTAAGTCGAAAAGACAGGTTTCTTGTATATATGAAATAACGCTAAAAATTTCTTATTTTTTCTTAAGTTCTCCTCAACATTGTTAGAGAAACGATTAAACATGCCCCTATTTTCGCCTATCTTCGATTTGTTCTCGAGATATCTGTCTTCATAATTTTCGACCACCCCAACCCCAAAAAATTTTTCTGGATCCGCTAGTGAAAATGAGGGCTGAAGTCGATCAAAACGCCAAAATTTATTACACAATAGCTAAAGATCGTGCACACATAAATATTCTATGTTACTTAGCCTTTGTTCCTGACTGCCTCAGCTGGTCAAATATTATTCGTATGCGCATATGGGTGTTGGACTTGAAGAGGATTTAAAGACTTTTGCAGATACCCAGCAATTTTAAAATAAAATTTTTCGATTCTTTGTTCCTTTTTGTGCTTTGAAATTTTTTGTTTCTTTCTAGATCTCCATGAGCCCAGTTGCAATTAACTTTATGGATAACCGGAGGCACTCGTAAGTACCAGCTTGGCCGCGCTGACTACTATTTTCCATGAATTTGCGGTTACATTTTTTATATTCTTGCTGAAAAATTATTTTGACAGGCGGATAGGAATCAAGGGCAATGATCAAACATGTACTTACATATGTACAGCATAGTGATTCTGAGGGTTTCATGTAAAAATTTCTCTGAGTGCCCTTTTTGTCTCAAAAACAATGGATACGCGTTTAAGACATTTCAATGTTTCTGACGATGTTCTTCCTTAACCGAAAGTAAAAAAGATAAAACTCAAGATTTATTTTGCTCATTAAAAACACAAATTGTTAATTAGTTGATTTACCTAGTCTGAAAGTTCATTTTTTAGCTTAATTTGAAAACAAAATTCGTAGTTATATTAAGGAAATTTTTTTTAGAAATTGTTCAAATGTAGTATACAGGTAAACATTAGGATGCGCGATTTCGTACAAAAATGTTTCATTCGGATTATTTTCAATTCAATTCGGGAACTAGGTTTTGTTTTTCTTATCAGCATGGTATGTTTAAAAAAGTACCTACATAAACCTTAAAATGCATAAAGGGACCTTGTGCAAAAAAACAAATGTCATTGTTCAGTAATCACGTCTATTAAATGCAGTAAATAAAATTTTTCCTTATACTAACCGTTTCTGTTTTTTTAATACAACTCTGATCTTCCCATCGGCAACTTAAAATCTCTTGCACTTTCACTTGGCAGACGCCAGCACATATTTCATTCGATAACTTTTCCGGTAGACGGCTGTCCGTAACGTTTGTTCTTAAAGCCATGAGCACTTGATCTTTTCCAATTTCGGCTGTTATAGCTGCTGCTGCTTGGTTCAGAGAATTCTTATCTTTCCCAGAAAAAACCATGTAGACGCGTACATTGTCGTTCATCAATTTTTTTATCTCGGCGACTGTCTTAGGCATGCTGTCTGAATTTATTATGCATTTGTTTGTTATATTTATTATATATTATTAATTATATTTATTTTATGTTGTTACATATTATATTATTAATTTATATACGACGAGTAAAATAATCGACGATTGTCACTCTTGAAGATTTGTGCTAATTTACTATCAAACAATGGACTGCAACCGTGCAAATGAAAAAAATACGTTATTGAAATTCTGATTGAAACCAGTGGCGGATCTGGGATTTTCCTAAAGGGGTACCCCTACTTTCCCTACAACAGTCGAAAACGGGTTCAAAGATTTGCCCTTCATGTACGAAATAGCAGTTTTTGACGTTTTGATTTAACTACTTTTCTGAATCGCTTTTAGCACATTTTTTATAAAATTTTTTAAATTTTCGACAATTTTGTTCAAAAAATTATTAAATTTCTTTGATTTTGGCGGAAATCTGGCGCAAAGCGACGGAAAATTTGTGAAATTAAGGCAGAAGAACATTAAAAAGCTTGAACTACTGCTTTATCTCCTGTAGTTGTAGCATTTGAAGTAAATGTTCAAAATTTTTGAAAGTCATGCATGAAAATAGAAGATGACTTTGCTGAAAAAGCTGTTTCTGCTCTTGAAATCGTTTTAAAACCTATTCCTTGAGCAAAAATCATGACTTACGACGTGCCACTAAGAAAAACATAAATGTCACTGATCCGGCGCGAGCTGCAAAAATTTGAGAAATTAGAAAAACTGACTGCCAAAAATCATTGCAAATTTAGATACCTATCCTTTATCTCACCAATTATTTTTGTGCAATATGGGAGGGAAGCCGCCCTCCCCGCCTTCCCCTTAAATGCGTTCATGATTTAAGCTAGCTATACTCTAAGAATCAGCGGAATATTCAATGTATTACAGGAAACATGAAAATTCATGCTGCATGAGATGAGGTGACTGAACGATTTTAAGTTATATACCAGCGCGTTTGCGTGCTTAACAAGAGCCTTGAGGAATCCGGCTTTGATTGTCGACGGCTTCCAGTTTTTTCGTTGAAGAATCAGGTACTATCGTGTGAAACAGTGCTTAAGCTTCTGCCTAATGCATTATTCGTCCCTCATATTACATATTCAACGATTCTATTGAGTTCTCTTATTTCTTGCCAGCATTTTCGAATTAAAATAGGCTTTTATATTACCGAAAAACGTAACGAGGTGCGAAACGTCAGAATATTTTGAGCTTATGATTGAGAAAAAGGCCGGCCTGCTGAAGCCGTTGCCGGGATCATACCTCAAAGATTCCAGTACCTCAAAGTGTAGAGCCGAACACTTCGAGTTACCTCGAAGTGTCCTGTATATCTAGCATTACCCCGAAGAATCTGTTAATAAATTAGTCTCATTAACCGGAAGAGTCAATACCTGTACTAAACGAATTAAAATGTGAATTTTTTGACAGTACGTACCATACTTGTACGTACTACAGAAATGCTGGATGATCAGCCGAAAAAATTTTTTATAAAATGTCTCTCTTGTGCTAAAAACGATCAAGAACCTTTCGTTCCTGACAATGCTCGTTCTTCCGAGAACATAAAAGGCAAAAGACGAATTTGAAAAAAAGATGAATAAATTGACCAAATTGAACGGGATTTATTAAGAACTTAACTTTTTAAGTCAAAAATGGGCTAAAGACGTTCGAAAGAGTAAACTCTCTGCGATTTTTTAAAACGTAAACAACACTGGATGGTCAGCAGCCATTCTGCGAAGAGTCTAAATCTCACATAGGCGTAGGGGTTGTGGGATTCACACCCCCTCCGAAGAACTCGATAGACCCCTCAAAAATCGATAGGCCCCCAGAATTTAATTTTTGGCACTTTTTCGGGATTTTTGTCAATTGTACACCATCCTGACCCGCTCAGAATTTGGTTACTGCCCATGCATGGCCCAATCTCCTCCCCCAAGATCGTTCGTGTAGATTCTATTGGAAAGGTATCACACAAACTAATCGCATTTTCGTGATCCATTTATGAAGCACCAATCTTTCGGTTAACAACGGCAGATCGCGTGAATTGGTTATGGTCGTAGTTTTTATTATTTTGTTGTTCTGCAACCGCTTTTCTTAGCAATTCGAGGGCTTAAGAGCAAATTACTTCAAGAAAGAGAAGAATAAGAACCTAAAGCGCTGTCCTAATTCAGGGCTTATTTGTGCATATCAGTTAATTACATCTAATTCCACATATTATTATAATGTATGTAGCATGCAAAACACAATTAACATACATACCACCCGGCCCCAGAGGGGCTATGCCCGATTTTTCCTTACTCCGACGCGCATCCCTGTCTAGGTTGTAACGCAGCTAAGCTATCCCTTTTCCCACAGCCAGTAACTCCTGACGCTGCTATTTTATTTTCACACAAACACAATAGTGAAATCCGATAAAGAAAACTAATACCAGCCAAGGGACGCGCAAGTCAAATGAACGATAATTTTCAAGTCTAGCCAAGATAAATTTAGATAAGGCAATGTTTGTTAAGCTAGATTTTAGCATATTAAAGTTTTCGAAAGAAACAACGAAATCAGATAAATTGTTCTAGATAGAAACTTGTTTGTAAAAGGAAAAAATTCGAGGTTTACCTGGTCTACTGTCCGTGATCAAAACTACGACAGCAACTCTCGATGAATCGCCTTTTATAGTTTCTTTTAATGTTACTTGACGAACATGTGCCAGGCATTCATGCATGACTGTGGAAGATATTGGAAACCAAGGCATTGTACCCGCCTTAAAAACTTTTGGTAATATCGTGTATCTAATAGCCTAGCACGTATTTTACCATCAGCATACTGCATCTACTTACATCATAAGCTATTCAGTCTGAATTTTGAAACAGTTGCAGTCAGGTCAGAAAAACTTGTAATGCTCAAATATCGCTTTTTTCCCAGAATTGAACCTAGGATCAGAGGTCCTATGTTCAAATACCAGTTGTTCGAAAAACCTAGGCAAGAAACGCGATATTAGAGGAGAAATTAGCTGAAAATGCGGATGGGGTTAAACGACTAGTACCGTAAAGTTTTTGCGCGTTTTTGTACAGTATGAACGTAATTACTGGCGCAGCACTTTCATGCAAATCAAGGTCTTAAACATTGTACTAATTTAACAGTTATCTAGGGCTTTAAAGCTTAGAAGCCTAATAATTTACCCCGTGCTTTGTTTAATGAGCCATAGGAAGCTAAGAGAAACGAATATACTTGGAAACATGCATTATTGAGGACATGAAAGATGAGGATTCGGTAAAAGTCACCTATGCATGCAAAAATTATAAGAATCTGCTAAAAATTAAAGTTCTGCTAAGCAACGCAAAGAGATCGATACACTTTAGGTAAATGTTATTTAGGATATACGTAGTTTTATTTTTTCAGTGATACGACAATTGAGTAAAATAAAATGTGGCAATTTACGCTCATAATCATACAAGGTAGCAGGTGAATTCTGGCGGGTTAGACGGGGCGAAATCGTCAAAAATAGTACTGAAATTTTATTTCTCATTGTTCATCGATTTTTTGGGGGTTTTAGATTCTGGGGGTGTAAAGGCCCAAACAACTACCCCCACTCCTTCCCATGTATGCTCATAACGTGCTTTTATATACAAAGTGACTTCCATATATGTGCACGACTTCAAATTTAAAAATCAGAGAAACGATGTGCGGGTGGTCTACATATCTCAAAATAGGTTACTAACCAAAAAAGGGCAGTACAAATTTACCTGTATAATGAAGCCAAAAACGTTCACAAGTAAAGCAAAGTGGAAACATATAGCGGGATAAGCAAAAACCAAATTTTTTAAATGTTTCGAAATAAGTTTTATCAATTTGTAACACAAAATGCTTTATGCTTAAAATTGTGATTTAAGATGTTTTTGCAATATTTGGATCTAAAAGCATTGTGGGATTTAGAGCTGAATGATGAGTTTTGAAATTTTACCTTCCTTAATCTCATTGATTTCCCCGAACATTTTTGTAATTTTACATGAAATGCGCCATTAAGCATTTTGAGGAGCCGATCACCTTATCTTCAGAGAATTCTTGTGCTTAAAAGTGTGGTCGTATCCACGCATGGGCGTTGGAGGGGGTTAGGGGTATGCAATGCACCACTTCCAGAAACCAAAATACCCTCTTCAAAATTGAATTTTTGGAAATTTTTTGTTTTTTATTCGCAATTTTTTGATGCCAATGGATAGTGCTCGATGAGAAACGCTGAAAAATGGTGTTTTTCCGCCATACCACCATTTTTAAGACCCTTTTTTGACCTTTCAAATATCTTGCACCCCAGAATTTTGGTGCTGCCCATCTATGGTCACAGTCATAGATGCGCAGAATGGTCAGTCTATTCGTCATCCCGATCTAACAGGGCAGCCAGAGAAGTTAAGACTAAAAGGGTATATTCAAAGGTTGAAATGGAGCGAAAGCTATCACAATTTCAAGGTGTAGTCATTTTCAGATATTCTTGTAGGAAAAGCATTTATTTCTCGATATACCTAATCGATCTTGATTTTACTTTTTTATCAGAAAGCTTTTCATTTTCTGTCTTCCAAGGGCTGCAATTTGAGATCTCGCGAACATACATACATATATTACCATTTCAAAAAATTACTTAGCGATAAAGACGAATTGCTGATCATTTTAAGTAGCATGCCCAAACAGTCTCAACTTCGACTTACATCAAGCAGCACGTCGAGAGACGTACCTTCTTCAAGTGTCACAAGAGTTTTGCAAATGCTTGAAAAGATGACAAAGCTCATTCGGATCTTTACACCGTCGATAGGAAAACTCTTTATAATGTTTAGTATGAACGACCTGTCTTTTATGATTTGTTCTACTACGGAACCAGATATGTCAATCATAAGCACCACGTCAGCCGATAAGTTTTCGCACATCGAAGTAGCACGCTGCTGACCCGTCGACTGATTATAGAACAGAGTGTAACAGAGAAGACATATGAACGTTTTCGACCAAAATCGCTTGTTCAACATTGTGTAACGCACTCAGTCTACTAGAATATCGTTCTCTGGTAAATGTGAAAAAATTTTAATACTAGCTGTACGTTTGAAAAGACAAATTCGTCTACTGGAATGAGCTCATGTGCTCATATGCATTTAAATTATGACAAAAATCGTTCGTACGCCAATAAGACACTAGAAACTAAAGAAACGAGTCACGAAAAATTTGCTATACCATTCAAAGTCCTTTTCCATAAATTCAATCTCTCTGACAGCGTCGCCATTTATTCTACCTCAAAATTATCAAAAGTGAAATCTGCGATGAATTCTAAAGATTAACAAATCGAGTAATTTTTTAATCTTATAAAATCATTCCGGCGCATCAAACAATCATTTTTACAGTCTTTGAAAAAAGTATTAATTTTTCCGCATAAATTAGTTTGGGGAAAAGTTCTGACATTTAATAAACGAATTTTTTATTATCAGCAGCCTCGATTTACCCTGATTTAGTGATTTTGAGGACAAAATTTGAAAAAAATTACTTCACAAGTGCCTGATTTTTCATCCTTTTCCGTCTTGTCCTGTGCGGCTTTGAAACCGAAAATTTCGATTTTGACTTAAGTTACATACAGAGTTTCTTGAGAGGTTGGCTCGGGTCATATTTTAGAACTAGTTAAAGTAAATCCAGAACTAACTATACAACCACACTTCCACTAGAGCTACATTAAGTCAATAGATAGACTTGCAAACAACAGCATGCATACATACCTACAACTATAAGTGGGCGACACCGAAATTCAGTGGAGAGGCTGCAAGATTTAACAAAGGTCAAAAAATGACCTTAACAACGGTGGTATAGCGAAAAACACCATTTTTAACGTTTCTCATCGAGCACTCTCCATTGGAATCAAAAAATTACGAAACAAACAAAAAAATTTCAAAAAAATTGAATTCTTGGGGAAGGTATTTTGGTTTCTGGGATGCATACCCCCTAAACCCTCTACGCCCAATTATGCCTACCACCTATTTAATCACCTACTATACATAGATATATTATTTTATTGCTTACAGCCAGTGATTAAAATTCGCTGCTGAAAGAGAAAAGCGAGGAAAATAGATTCGAAAACAAGTTTGCACTTCTGGGGCCGGTTTCAATATAGCGACTTAAGTCTGAAAAACTTAGCGGTTTCAATAGGTATTTTAAGTTCGGACTTAAGTCCGAACTTAAGGATAAGCCGGTTTCAATAAAATTAAGTCCGAACTTAAGTTCCGACTTAAGTTGCAAATATTTAAAACAGCACGGAGCTGTCTTAAGTCAGTTCAGTAATGCACAATTCTACAATAGCTGGCCGTCTTTTTTTAGAATCTACATTATTAAATTCTGCTTCAAGTAATTATCGCTTGCCGCTTGATAAGCACATAAAAAACACATAATCACATAACACGTACGTGAGCGCGATCCGCCTGTACGTCTCAGCCATTACTATGCTATGCTGATAAACTTTCTTTCGTTCTTTCGACATTATCTTCTATTATATCCTTTTTCGTGTAATTTATATTGCATTTTCTACGGCAGTAATTGGCTAATAAATATTATTATTATTATTATTATTATTATTATTATTATTATTATTATTATTATTATTATTATTATTATTATTATTATTATTATTATTATTATTATTATTATTATTACAGCTCCTTCAGTTTTTCAATTTCTTTTGTTGACTAATTAGATGTTCGTTTTTTTGTCCTCCATGCTTTTTAACAGTGCAACGAGGACAACGGGACAAATAAATGGGAATAATCGCTTAGATGAATAACTACGTTGATTAAGAGCGAGCAACAGAGCTTGTTGGACTTGGAACCAGACATGCACGTAGGGGGAAGGTTCGGCGGTCCTGACCCTAAGAATGGAAAAATTGAAAATTTAGTGGTGAAAATCAGGCAAAATAAAGGCCATAAACGGATGAAAATTGAAAATTTTCTTTCAAAAGTGTTTCAAATTGACCAGAAACTGTGTAATAATGTAGTTTAACACTATTTTCGCTTATACCAGTTTTTGAAGTCATTTGGCCTAAAAAAGATCCATTTTTAAACCCTCCTCCAGACTGGCTGACCCCCTAGATCGGCCATGCTATCCATCTATGCTTTGGACCCGATGTAACCTCCTCACAAGTCTGTACTTGCCCTGTACGCCTCTGACGGGCAGCAGTTGAGCTCGATTTTCGTCAAAAACTTATAGTCTGTTTCACATAATCTCGGTCATAAATTTTAAAACTATCTACATCAATAAGCTGACAGATTTCGATTATAGCATTGATCTGATATATTGATATCGTAACCCTCGACCTACTGTCGACGATAATTCTCAGAATTTATGCACGAACTTTTGTGAAACAGACTATAAGTTCCAACTTAAGTTCAAAATTAACGAGTTCGGACTTAATTTTTTATTGAAATCGACTTAATTTCGGACTTATCCTAGTTCGAACTTTAGGACTTAAGTTCGGACTTAAAAGACTTAGTTCGGACTTAAAGCAAGTATCCGCCAACCTCCTGAGCTGAATCCTGCATACATATATGCATAGGTGTACCCAAAGAAGCAAATTACACGAGACTCCGTCTGTGGAAAGCAACTAAGTATCTTTAAGGTTTTAGCTACAAAAATGGTTTTAAGGAGCCGACAGTAACACAATTTAGTACTATAATGCTCCCCAAGTTTGTCGATAGCTGACACTTTTAGGATTGTATGTATATTTAAATTATTTTTGTAATCGAATAACATAAACTCAAGAATTGACAATCGCATAACCGCTTCGTGAAGTCGACTTTTAATTCACCAGAATTCTAATGTTACATTAAATCTGCTGCATTCATGTATAAGCAACTTACGTACATCAAATATATTTAAGATTGATAAATGAGAGAAAATGAAACAAGCGACCACACACTACATAAGTTTTTGATAAAATGAGCTTTACTATGCTAAACATGTAAAATGTGGTAGAAAAATGATTGTTTAAAATGTTACACTAAAAATTAAATTCGGAAAGGAGAAAGCAGGCTCAAAGTATTCCGCCTCAAAATCCCTTGGCCTTCTTACTTATAAAAGTTTCAAATGTTCGACACTTGACTATAGTTTTGTCACGTATACATGACAGCTGCCAACTTAAGCAACAGCTGTCGCTAATTGCCACGGTAATTGTTCCGTTCTCCTATATGTAAGGAAGAGACGAATTTCCAGCAATGAACCGGTCCGAGCACAGCACGTAAAACTGCTAAGTGAGGAGTCAGCGCTGATAAAGGCTGTTTGGTTCGCCCAACAGCACCGGTTTTGTTCTTTCTAGACAGCTCTACTCCGAGCTGGTGACTACCATGAATCTATGTACACTCCTGGTTTGGGTATGAATTATTGAATTGATTATTGATTATTAACTCCTAGAAATGGAGGCTATATCATATTAGTGTTATATGACCCACACCAAGCTATCCTTCGTTACATGGGGGGCAATCTGGGAAAGTCACATTTCTGGTGAGACCCAACTATTTCCTCCCTTGGATCGAGGACGATCCAAATTAAAGAAGAGAGATGTCATGTATACATGACAGCTGCCAACTTAAGCAACAGCTGTCACTGATTGCCTCAGTAATTGTTCCGTTCTCTTATAAGGAAGAGGCGAATTTTCAGCAATGAACCGGTCCGAGCTCAGCACGTAAAACTGCTAAGTGAGGAGTCAGCGCTGATAAAGGCTGTTGGGTTCGCCCAACAGCACCGGTTTTGTTCTCACTAGACAGCTCAGTCCGAGCTGGTGACTACCCGAATCTATGTACACTCCTGGTTTAGTGGGTATGAATTATTGAATTGATTATTGATGTCACGTATATATGACAGCTGCCAACTTAAGCAACAGCTGTCGCTGATTGCCCCATTAATTGTTCCGTTCTCTTATAAGGAAGAGACGAATTTTCAGCAATGAACCGGTCCGAGCTCAGCACGTAAAACTGCTAAGTGAGGAGTCAGCGCTGATAAAGGCTGTTAGGTTCGCCCAACAGCACCGGTTTTGTTCTCACTGGACAGCTCAGTCCGAGCTGGTGACTACCACACATGGGCGTGGGGGGTTTGGGGGGTATGCACCCCCCTCCAGAAGTTGAAATACCCCCCCCCAGAAATCAAAATACCCCCCAGAAAAAAATTTTTTTTGCTTTTTTGGCAATTTTTTGATGCCATTGGATAGTGCTCGATGAGAAACGTCGAAAAATGGTGTTTTTTTCGCCATACCACCATTTTTAAGGCCATTTTTAACCTTTGAAAATTTTTCACCCCCCCAGAAATTTTTTCACCCCCCCCAGAATTTTGGTGCTGCCCACCTATGGTGACTACCCGAATCTATGTACACTCCTGGTTTAGTGGGTATGAATTATTGAATTGATTATTGATTATTAACTCCTAGAAATGGAGGCTATATTATATTATGTTATATGACCCACACCAAGCATCCTTTGTTACATGGGGGTCGTCTGGGAAAGTCACATTTCTGGTGAGACCCAACTAATTCCTCCCTTGGATCGAGGACGATCCAAATTAAAGAAGGGAGATGTCACGTATACATGACAGCTGCCAACTTAAGCAACAGCTGTCGCTAATTGCCACAGTAATTGTTCCGTTCTCCTATATGTAAGGAAGAGACGGATTTCCAGCAATGAACCGGTCCGAGCTCAGCACGTAAAACTGCTAAGTGAGGAGTCAGCGCTGATAAAGGCTGTTGGTTTCGCCTAACAGCACCGGTTTTGTTCTCACTAGACAGCTCAGTCCGAGCTGGTGACTACCCGAATCTATGTACACTCCTGGTTTAGTGGGTATGAATTATTGAATTGATTATCTATAATATTAATTTCGAGTTGTGTGTAAGTGTGTGTGTGTGTGTCTGTGAGGCAAAAAAGTTTTTACTGGATAATTTTGTGATTCTTATATTTTCACTCAATGGGTATTCTCGGGCGCTAATTACGATTTTTTGATTAAAATGGCTCAATCGGACTCCTGAAACCCGGAAACTACGGATTTATGTAAAAGGTTTTGGTAGCTCTAGCCGCTTATGCAATTGCCGCAGGAGTAAAATTTTAAAGCCACCCCAGATCAACTTTTAATGCGCTCTCGACTGGTGTAAACCACTTTACACTACAGTGTAAACTGATGTGATTCCGTAAGAAAAACGTAATTTACAAGTGTATTTTATCAAATATCTCAAATCGCAGCGGATAAATTTTTTTGAAGTTTTCACCAATTATTGGATATCTTATGACTGACCTTACTGTAGAATTTGAAGAAAATTCACGGATTGGTTTCTGAGATACGGAGCCCAAAGGTACCCTATGCATAGCGTAAAATTTAGGTTTTGTCTTTTGTAGAAGCACAGATTGACTGTTGCTTCCAAAATTTGGCCCTGGGGTTTCTGAGACCGCTGATTCCATATTCGCTACTTTAAATACACGATCTGGCATCATAAAACATGTATGAGACGGGCTGAAAGGAAATCACGTACGGGTACTTATAAACATGATTAATCACTGAAAAAGAGCTCGCACCAGTCAAAATTTTTGACCTTGTAAACCAGCGCGTGTGAAATTTGATACGAAGCAATCGAAAGCAGCGAACATGCGGCTTTCGAAAGAAATCAGCAAAACATGCGGCTTTCGAAAATACAAATCCAAATGTTTTTGCTTCTAGCGGCTAATTTAATATGCAACTTTTTGCATTTGTTCACAATGAGGGCAAAGGTTGAACATTGTACAAAGTTGAACCCGACGCTATAAGATAGGACGTGATCCAACATACTCGAATGCTATACAATAGAACGTGATGTAACATGCCCCATTCCATACAATAGGACGTGATATAACATGCCCCATGCTATAAGATTGGACGTGATATAACATACCCAGTGTTACAGGATAGGACGTGATATAACATACCTCATGCTAAAATATAGGACGTGATATACCATACCCAGTGCTATAACATGTCCTGTGCTGTAAGATTAAGTGTCCCAAAACTATCAAAAATATGGTTTGCACCAAAAAAATCTTTAAACATCCCAAAAACATCAAAAAATGGTTTTGACCAAAAAAATTTTTTTAAACACCCCAAAACATCAAAAAATGGTTTTGACCAAAAAAAAATTTTTAAACCTCCAAAAACATTAAAAAGTATGGTTTTGGACCAAAAAAGTTTTTTTAATATTTTAAAACGTTAAAAATATGGTTATGATCAAACAAGAATTTTTAAACATCCCAAACCATCTAACGGTATAATTTCCAGAACATCCCAGAACATCAAAAATATGATTTAGGATAAAGAATTCTCAGAACCATTCTATAACGTCAGAAATATGGTTTTAATCAAAGAAATGGTTGACAAAAGACAGTTTTAAAAAATTTAAAAAATACAATATGTTTTTACCAACAATTTTTTAGAAATATCCCAAAAACATCAAAAGTCCCAAAAAATAAAAAAATACAGAGAGACATCTCAATCCCATACAGCTATCAGGCTCTAAGTCTCAGCCAGGGCAACGCCAGGCAGCTCAGCTAGATATAAAAAATATAAAAACCGCTCGCCGATGCATTGCAGAGTCATTCAATTTTTTATACTAATTACTGTTTAAGATATTGTTTGTTTACAAACACTCCAGCAAATGGGGCAGCGAAGCGCCCCGTTTGCTAGTTGATTATTAACTCCTAGAAATGGAGGCTATATTATATTATGTTATATGACCCACACCAAGCATCCTTGGTTACATGGGGGTCGTCTGGGAAAGTCACATTTCTGGTGAGACCCAACTAATTCCTCCCTTGGATCGAGGACGATCCAAATTAAAGAAGGGAGATGTCAGTGTATACATGACAGCTGCCAACTTAAGCAACAGCTGTCGCTAATTGCCACAGTAATTGTTCCGTTCTCCTATATGTAAGGAAGAGACGGATTCCAGCAATGAACCGGTCCGAGCTCAGCACGTAAAACTGCTAAGTGAGGAGTCAGCGCTGATAAAGCGCTGTTGCTTTCGCCCAACAGCACCGGTTTTGTTCTCACTAGACAGATCAGATCAGACTACCCGAATCTATGTACACTCCTGGTTTAGTGGGTATGAATTATTGAATTGATTATTAACTCCTAGAAATGGAGGCTATATTATATTATGTTATATGACCCACACCAAGCATCCTTTGTTACAGTTTGTTTCAAAAAATCTTGAGACACGAAAATGTATTCGAAACAATTTAACCAATGACAGCTTTTCCACCCATTCCTCATTGTAATGCCGCTCTAATTGATTAATTTCTATGTAGAAAGTTCCTCTCAATTTTATAATTATCCTTACTTCCGCTCAGGTACACCTATGATGTGTCTACGATTTTTGTAATCTCATCATTAATTCCAAAGTCAGTCGTCTATATAAAAATTCGGTACCACAGTGTGTTTCAAAATTCATGAGACTTTTTAGTATGGTGATTCGAAAGCAGTAAAAATTCAGCTAATCGTCGTAAACTCTTTCACCCGCTTGACAATCGTCTATTGCATATTAATTGGCTCTCAACCTGTTGCTTTGGTATTCGGGTCAGTTTTGCTTTTAGGAGCATGGGTGGGCAGCACCGAAATCCAGGTGGTGCAAGGTTTTTTAAAAGATCAAGAAATGGTCCTAAAAATGGTGTTATGGCGAAACAACACCATTTTTCAACGTTTCTCATCAAGCACTATCCATTGCATCAAAAAATTGCGAAAAAAACAGAAAAAATTTCAAAATTGAATTATGGGGTATTCGGCCTTCTGGGCAGAAGCATACCCCCACCCCCATTCGCCCACGTACGCTTAGGAGCTGTGAGGAGTAGTAACCGGCTGCCTCGCACAGGAAAAATATAGTGCGTGCTAGTGTTATAAAAGATATCTTTATCTTTATCTTTTTAGCAAGATAAAGATAAAGATAAAGATATCTTTATCTTTATCTTGACGATTTTCTATCTTTATCTTTATCTTTATCTTTATCTTTTGGAAAAATCACAGGCTGCGGCCCAAAACTAATGCCTGTTTATCAACCTAAGTAAGCCGAAGTGATACCGATCTAAGCGGCAGACTACTACTAGCACCCACGTTAATCTAAGTCCAAGCCTAGAAAACATAAAGAAGTTTGAAAAATCAATAACTGTTGCGACTATACTTTGTACAGGCGCAAAGAGCAGGGTTTTGATGCTTGTGAAGAGAAAGAAGTGACTTGCTAGTCTGCCAGAGTAGTAAATGGGTCAGTCAGATACCGCGGGTAAACCCCCAAACCTACATTTATGTGTGCTTAATGCCTATCACCTCTTTATTCTCAGATGTAAAAATTAGGGCATTCAGTTGGTTACTTTACATCACCCACTCTCGTTTGTTGCACTTCACAAACATCATTCTCCTGGGTCCAGGCGACCATATTTACATATGTACACTTTATCTTTATCTTTATCTTCATCTTTTTGGTTCCTTTATCTTGCAAATTATCTCTATCTTTATCTTTCTCCTAATTTTTATCTTTATCTTTATCTTTATCTTTATCTTCTAGATTTAAAAAATTTCAACTTTATCTTTATCTTTTATCTTGCGAAAAATCCCTTATCTTTTACAACACTAGTGCGTGCATGGTTCCGCTCGAAAACTAATACCCTTATTACTGTAGCGCTCGATTTTTCCTTGGTCGACGAAGTCTGTAGCAAATTTTTTCATTGATATGGAGTGTCGAGCGATTAAGGATTTGAGTGTTACAGTAATAAGGAAAATTGTTTGCCAAGTTAATTCATGCACTAGGTTAAAAATAATTTATCCGTATTTCTCGCTGTAAATTGAGTCGTGATACTGCTAGACCTGTAGGATGCTGCGGCGAAGTTTAAAATACTGCATACGTTGTACAATTGGCGAATCACTTGATGCGAGAAGCGGGTAGTAAAATAATGCTCTTTGCTGATTGGCTGAATTGTTACACTCCGTTTCACATGACTTTGGGCATAAATTTGAAGAATCTTTATCGGCAGTAAGCGACAGATTACGATAATTATATACCAGATCAATGCAATAATCGCAATCTGTCAGCTTATTGTCGGAGATAGTTTTTAAACTTTATGTCCAAATTTATCTGAAACAGACTACTACTTCGAATCACCATAGTGTATAAGAAGTCTCAAGAATTTTGAAACAGACTGTACCTAAATAAAGTCTGTTTCACAAAGTTTGGGCATAAATTTTAAAATCTATGTCCGACGATAAGCCGACATATTGCTATTATAGCATTGATTTGATATACTAGCTAAGAAAAATGCTCGATGGAACAAAAAAGGTAAATATACTTGAATTTCTTCATTGTTAAGGATGTAAAACGAGGGGACTAGGGAGAAATTTCCCTATATGCGTAGAAGCCATAGGAATGTGCTAAACACTTAGACTTCCCCTAGACAACGCAAAAATCGAAGTACATATGTATATTCTGCAGCCTGTGAAAAATGAGCGTGCAGTCACAAAACGTTCTCAAGTGTTTCGCAAAAGAGCATGGAAGACACTTTCTAAGACTATTAAATAATCAATGTATGATTTATTTAATGAAATCTTGACCTTCCACAATGCTCTGGCGTAAAAGATGATAGTGTAAACTTTACACCTACATGGCCAACTCAATAGTTTGCATGAAAAACCACAAAAAATTTCTTTGAATCTTCCAAAATAAAGTACAATCAAAATACTCGCCATCGTAATCGAAATTACTACGGAAAATCCGCAGAAACGCGCATAGACCGCAGAATCTACTTCGATTTTTGCGTTGTTTAGGGTAAGTCTAACTGTTTAGCACATTCCTATGGCTTCTGCGCATATAGGGAAATTTTCCTCTAGTCCCCTCATTGTAGCATCCTTAACAATGAAGAAACTTCAAGTATATTTATCTTTTTTGTATATCGGAACATTTTTCTTTGCCAGTTCCCTTCTTTTATTTAATATTTGTAAGCCATATGTCCGCAGGTAGGCAGCGCCGAATTTGGGTGCAAGTAGCTGAAGAAATTTTTTTTCCTCTCGAACCCTTTACACTAAAATGATCACAAATCAAGAAATATTGCATTAAAAGAGAAAAACATTTTACCTTCTGAGATATTGTAGCCCTCTGTGTACATTATAAATTAAATTGGACTACGCAGAAACCAAAATTGAGTTAGATAAGCTTTGAGACACGCTAACAGTAAAAAAACCCGTAATACTTTACACTTTTGTGCAACAACCATTGAGTATAAAGTAATTCAAAGGTCAGATTCGTAATCTACAACTCAGGGGCAACATTTAAAAAAATTGGCCCTCCGCAAATTCTTTGATACCCAAGGAGGCGAAAAGTGCTTCTCAGTGTAAACTTTACACTTGTGCTAATAACGCAATATTGGGTGAATAAAAACAAAATAAACTAGGATCTGTAACGCTAAGGTCAGGGCACATTTTAGGCATAATTAGCATGTTCCGCCTACTTAGCGGAGTAGCTGAAGAATGTTAGTTTTTCATCTCGAACTCTTACACTAAAACGATCACAGATCAAGAAATATTGCGTTAAAAGAGAAAAAAATTGATCCTCGAGATATTGTAACCCTCTACATTATAAAACCAATTGGACTGCACAGAAACGAAAACCGAGTTAGATAAGCTGAAAACACGCAGAAGAGTAAAACCCGTATACTCTACATTTATGTGCACCAACCATTGAGTGTAAAGAAATGTCAAGGTCAGATCTGTAACGTCTACAGCTCAGAGGCAACATTAAAAAAAATTAGCCCTCCGCAAATTAATTTGGTTTTTCGGTTTACACTTTACACACTCATTGCTAACTCGGTACTGCAAAAAACACCGGCATCGAATTTTTTTAATTGTCTATCGATTAAAAATCTCTGCACATCCCAAGGGGGCCGTATTCACAAAGGGGGCTAAAAAGTCTATAGACACCATAAAAGGGCTACGTAACCGGTCTATAGACTTTAGACCGGTCTTAAGTCTGTATTCCACACAAGCGTTTTTTATAACGATTCTAAATGTAGACTCAGTCTAAAAAGCCTTTGAGACACTGTCTATGAGACAATCTCTAATGCTAACACTAGCAGCGAAAATGCCTGCCGATGGAACAAAAAAGGGGAATATACTTGGGATTGGCCGAATTATCAGAGGATGCCAAAGGAGGGAACTAGGGAAAATCTCCCTATGTTATATGCCAAGAATCGCAAAATATGTACAAAATCAGACTTTCTCTAAACAATGCAAAAAATCGAAGTATATTCTGCGGTCTCTGGAAAAACGTATTATTTTAAAATAATTTTTTCTGATTGACATAATATCTCAAAAGCATATTACGTAATGCAACTTTTTGCAGACTTCATTCAACTTTGAGTTGCTTAATAATGTGACTGAAAGTGAAATGCTGTTAACAAATCATAATTAAGTTGTTCGTATTTCATTATTACTAAGCATGTCACTTAGCAGATACAGCCATTCTAAGTGGTCAAAGTGCAAGCAATATTCAAATTACCAAAAAATTGATTGAAAAAGCAGCGAATTAGCAATGCAGTAGCTAAGCGAATTGAATGAAATAGTACATATCGATGCATTTAAGACAATGGATGATATTGTTGGTTCAAAGCAGTTGGAAACACGGAAGCTGACGTGCAACAGACCTTATGTAGATACTCTTTTACACATGTCTACAGCAATTGTTTACTAAACTTTTACATTTTTCAAAGGCCGCAGAATATACTTCGATTTTTGGCATTGTTTAGAGAAAGTCTGATTTTTACATATTTTGCGATTCTTGGCATATAACATAGGGAGATTTTTCCTAGTTCCCTCCTTTTACATCCTCGATAATTCACAATCCCAAGTATATTCCCCTTTTTGTTCCATCGGAGCATTTTTCTTTGCTAGTACCCTACTTTTAATTAGCAAGATCTGGAAATACAATACTAGATTTCATTTACTGTGCGGTTCTTCTAATAATTGAATGGTTTAACACTTTACAAAGCTACTAGTTGTAGAAGAAACAAACATTCTGATTAGTAATTCTTATGTTACGTAGAACATCCTGTAAAGAAATATGCTTCCAAAACTTTCTAGAGCTCAACTTAATTTACATTTTAAACTTTACAGAAGAGTGTAAAGAATTTTAGTGGGATTAATAATTTCGATATTGCTCTGATATAACGATCAGCATTTATTAAGAAATGAAACCTCTATAATGTTCTAGAGAACAAATTAACATTAGGTATTAATCACTTTACACTACTCTTCATGCGCCCCTAGCAGACGTATCACATCTGTTTCCATATATATTTTACGACTTTAGAGAAAAAATAAGTTACCGTGAGGGCTCTAGAATGAAGTATTATATAGTGTAAACTTTACACTAGCAACGAGTGTTAAGAAGATTTTAGTCGGATTTGTGAATTCTATATTACTAGGATATTACGATCAACATTCATGAAAAAATTACGTCTCCATAACGGTTTAATGACAAATAGACATAGATGTAAACCACTTTACATCACTGTTGAGTGTAAACAAACGCGCCCAGCTGACGTCCCTTATTTGATTCCATGTAAATTTTCAGATTTCGGCAAAAATTTAGGTTTTTACAAAGCTCTAGAACGAAGATAAACCACTTTACATCACTGTTGAGTGTGAACAAACGCGCCCAGCTGGACGGTCCTTTATTTGATCCCATGTAAATTTTCAGATTTCGGCAAAAATTCAGGTTTCGCAAAGCTCGAGAACGAAGATAAATTAGCAGTGTAAACTTTACACAACCGCCTAGTGTAAAGAGGATTTTATCCGATTTGTAAATCTGATATTACTCGGATATTATTATCAATATTCATGAAAAATTGCATGTCTACAATGGTCTGAGGACAAATAAACAATGAGTGTAAACTACTTTACATCACTGTTGGATGTAAACAAACGCGCCTACGTGACGTCTCACATTTGATTCTTTGAAAACTTCTAGACTCCAGGAAAAAAATTAGGTTTCTGGAATGCTCAAAAACGAAGATAAATACATATGTAGTGTAAACTATGTAAACACATAGTGTAAAGAATATTTTGGTCAGATTCGTAATTTTGATATTGTTCTGATATTACGATTAATATTTATGAAAACAATTAAGTCTCCATAATGTTCTATGGGCAAACTAACAATAGGTGTAAACCACTTTACAACACTGTAGAGTGTAAACATATGCGCCAGACTGGCATATCAAATTTGGTTCCTGGTTTATTTCTAGACTTGATAATCGTGTCCCTAACTCATAACCGGAGAAGCAGGCAGAAAAAACAAGACAGAAACACATTTTAAACACCAAAATTTTGACTTTACACTCGCTAAATATTAATGTATAGACAATTTGCTTTGACATGCACCCGATACAAGCATTTTTATTTTTATTCTATTGGACTCATCCTGACTTCTGGACGGAGAAAGTGGCGAACAAAAAACGCAACAAAAACGTATTTTCCATCATTTAGAACACTGTAAACTTTAAAATTCCGTACCGAACTCCCCATTGAGTTTAAAGAAATTCGGTTTGGTACAATTTGTAGCTTTTAAATCGTAGTACATTCCTGTGTGCCAAAATTCTGTTGCAAAAATTATTTGGTATGATTTATCAATCAAAATTCCGGAAAAAACGTGTTTTTCGCCCATTTTTTACCCTCTGATTTCGAACTTTACACCCCCATAAATAACTCAATATTGCGTTTTTTTAAATGCAGTTTGCTGCGATGTGTAGCCCCTGAGAGGCACTTTATTACTGCTGTATTCAATTCACCCTGACTTATAAGCAAAAAATTTGGCAGAGAAATCTTACTTAAAATCAGTTTTTACACCATCCACTAGAGTGTAAACTTTAAACCCCCAGGATCTAACTCACCATAGAGCATAGAAGACTTTGCTTATATGCAGAATGTAGCCCTTGATCCGCTCTACATTTCTGTCAGAAAACATTTCAAAAAACTCATAACCGGAGTTAGTATCGGACATAAGCAGGTTGAAAACTCGACCAAAAAGTGCTTTTTCACCCCCAGATTTTCGCACTCTTTACACTGCCGATTCGATAACTAATGCGAATTTCAAAAAACGAAAAAGTGCCATCTGTAGAATTCATCCCTCTCATTATCCTATGCTGTTCAATTCTTCGAGTCATCAATACTCAGTTGTCCACATGCCGCATTATAAATGTCCCAAAATTTGTCCTATGTTATAACGTTACACATAAACTTTACACCTTCTTTACACAGTCAGTTTTGAGTTTCAAGAAAAACAAAAAAACACGGGCAGCGAATTTTTTATTATCTTTCTTTAAAAAAACTGCACCTTCCAGAAGTGTCCCGTTATAGCTGTAGGGGGGTGCACAGGTGTTAGGGGTATCCAAGTATATTATAGGTACGCGCTAACGCGCTACCTGTGATATATATATATATATATATATATATATATATATATATATATATATATATATATATATATATATATAAGTGCATAAAGTGAAAAACAAGAAAATTCGATGTTTAGCTAAAAAAAATATAAAACTTTGAATAATGTTTTTACTCATATATGCATATTTGTTTTACCCCTAAATCTGTTCTTGATAAAATAGAACGAGAGACAAGAACAAGTGGAGATTATTTAATGTTAGCTTTGAATCTTAATTTCAAGCACACATGGGCGTGGGGGATCTGGCTGGACCCTCGAGAATCTGGCGGACCCTTTCAAAAAAAATCGGTAATTCTTCATAGACTTTGTGATGATTTTACCCCATCCGGACCCCATAACTTCCTTGCTGCTCATGTATGATTTCAAACGAGACATTCAATTGTTTTGAAATATTTTGTAAAATGAAAGAAGTGCGGTGGATACGATTTTTTAGATCGTTGAACTTCAACTTACCACGAAATGCAGCTTTTTTTGTAAAATTCATCCTTTAAGCGCTCTAATTGCTCCAGGAAGGGAATTTAATGTACTGACCGATTCGTGTAGCCAGTGCTTTAGAAACTTTATGAATTATTCGATTAACAGTAGGCTGGCTGATATGCTCAGTATCGCCTATTGTTATTTGAAAGGTTCCACAAGAATAATAACGCAAGGCGATGCAAACTTGCAAAATAGGTGGTATAGCACGACTGCGACCTGTAGGGTAATCAATGTTCTCTCTGATCAAATCCATTAAGTATAAAATTCCTTCCCTATCAAATCGAAAACTTTCGAGTAATTGGGAATCAGATAGTGAAAGTGGATCACGGATTTTCCGAAAAATGCGTTCTCTTTTTAAAGCTCTTTGATATTTGTAATGTATGTATATTTAAAAAAGCTGCCAATTTCACACTAATAATCGTATAATCAAACCTGCCGAGAAGGATGAAATTAGCAAATGAAATTTAGCCCACTCGATAGCAGGCTAAATTTTCGGGCTAAATGTTGCCTGATTTTGACCGGTCTATAGACTTTAGCACCATTGTGAATACCAATTCAGTCCGGTCTAAAAATTTAGACCGGTCTATAGACTTTAGCCTCGATTGTGAATACGGCCCCAGGTGTATGCCGTTGTTACTGTGAGTTGGGAAACGCAAATTTCACACTCGCTGTGATAAACATATAAAAAACGATGGCCAAGTATATTATAGGTAGCTCTATCGTGCTACCTATGATATAGGTAGCGCTATCGTGCTACCTATGATAAAAACGTTTATTTCATTTGGAACGCTGCAGAATGAACTAATTTACATAAATGTCATCATTTAAAAACTTTATATAGGTTAAGTATATAATATACATAGCACCGGAAATCGAAAATGTGCTTGTATGCATATAAAGATTTATTTAAATATCTAAATATGGGATGAAACAATGAGAATCAACTATCTGTATTAACCTAAAAATCACTAGCTGTTTTTATTTCTCGGAATACAACAATTTTTCTTTTAAAAGCCGCCATCGTGAGATTCCGCATTCACTGAAGCAGCATAAATTATGAGAGCTGCACATATGATTTGCAACTTCACAATCGTTGAGTCGCAAAAAGAATGATCTGAAGTACTGGTAGCCGGTAGGCCATGAAAGCTGCAGTATTGAATAGATCCGGTTCATCAATAAACGAAAGCAAAAGGAAACCGCATAAAGCAGCTGTGAATACAATCATTCCGCATAATCGTCCTATTCGCATAATCTGTAAAAGACGAAATGTTTGAACCTCTCTTAGAGAAAAACGATTTTTTATGCCTATTTTTCATCATGATTTTTTTATTTAGGTATTTTAAAATATCAAGATTTATTAGTTTTACTTACAAAATATTAAAAATTAGAATTTTTTACGAACTAAAAGGAAACTATTAAGCTTGTTACTGCAAACTACGTAAAATAATAATTCAAGTGCGAGTACACTGTGCATACATGGCATCTGTATCTGGATGAAATTTCGTCTCCTTTCGAGATCCTTAAGATTCACGAATGTGTCTTATACATATGTATTTTTAAAGCACTGAAGCAGACGGAAGAAAACTTTTTGGAAAAATGCTTGAAATTATCGAGCTGTGAAAATAGTTTCTGCGACATTTCATAATTTCACTCTTCAATTTTAAATAACAAGTTCAATAAGTTCCATATTGACTAAATGTCTAATGTAAGTTTTATTTAAACTCGTGACTTGTAGCTTAGCGCTGAAAATCGCTGCACACGATTTCGTGAAACAGATTAGGATTCAGAAATCCTCCACGATGAGCCTCTATATTCATATTTCTAAAAAATCCTTATATCAACAGTAAAATCGAAATACGTTTGAAAACTATAAGTTTTTAGCTTTACTTTGCTCGGAATAAAAGTAATAAATGATATGTACTCGTACACGTTGTCATCATTTTTCCTTAAAAACAGTATTTTGTATCTCCCCTTTTTCCTTATTTTTTACTTCAATTTTAGAATTTCAGACTTGTTCTTTTCAGCGCCATAGCCATAGGCAAGTTCACGTAATTTCTATGCTGTAATTGAATCATAATTATTCAGAACCCAACATACTCCCATGAAAGTGGCTAGGCTATCTCATTCTCAAAATTTTTTCTCCAATTATCGACTTAAAAAGATATAATCAGAAATGTCAAAAACTATTTAGTTTATTGCTCGCACCACCAATTTTTTCGTTTTTTCGGCTTTTAAAGATTTCCGGAGCTTGAGAATTTCAGCCTTGGCTCTATGTACGAGTATATGGTCAGATGACCTAAGGACAAGAAAAAAGGCTGATGAATTTGTAGTCATAAAATTTAAAAACAATTGTTCAAATTATTTGCGATTTACTTTAGTGCATATGAATACGTATGCTCAAAAGACATACCTACTCTACAAAATAAGCTAGATCTTACGTGTAAGTCCGCCTTTTAAAATTTTTTACTGCTTCCATGTACGAAAGCTTTACTTATGTTAGACTTTCCATTTCAATCGTTTAAATAAATTATTTATGGGAATGAATATTTAAAAAAAACAGACATCATGTGTGCTAATACAGGACATGATTGATTTTTACTTTTCTTTGTCTGAAAAGCTCTCAACCCAACAACAAGGTAAATCAATTCATTTTTGAACGTTTAGCTTGAATACAAAACACATTTGAATATTGGACCTTTTCTAGAATATCCCCCACCGTTTTTCCCAATGACTACTAACTTTTTAAAAATTTCATTATTAGCTATAGTGTACACACTTATTTACAAGTTGATTTTAAACTTTAAATGTAAGTTTAAACTATTAACGCCAATAAATCGTTCATCTGTCAAACGTCTGTATGTATGATTAAACGATGGTTGACAGTTACCTTTGCGAATTTATGTGGCGGCAAACGGTGAAAACCAGTGAATGCAGATTCGATAAAATTTTGAATGATATAGCGTTATTTATGCCGGCACCTTGATTTACTTTGCTTATTTATGAAGCACTTAATAAATACGTAGTTACATCTGAAAATAATACATAGGTACCTACCTTGAAAGATCACATATAAAGGAATTCGCATAACTTGTGTTTTCGACCGGATGGCGAGATGGTAAAAGCGCCCAACTATAGAACTGAAGCTCCCGGGTTCGAATCCGACCGATTCCAAACGATTTATGCCGAAAAAGTTACGAAAATCGGTAGGGGGGAATTCTAGAAAATGTCCTGAATATTAGATATCTAATTCAACAGCAATAAAACAATGCTGACACGGGGGTGGCTGACAACCAATATTTTTGGGGTTCGATATGGGGTCAAATCGCTAAAAAGTATCAAGAATTCAAATCCAATTCTAGAGGTGTACCGTTTTCTGGGGGTCTTTCGGATACTGAAGGCGTAGAAAGCGCAGATCCTCGACGCCCGGTGACTAAAATGGTGCTACATTGTAGATATGCGGAAACTTTTTACTTACTCCATCCCAAATAATTGCTACGTAAGCTATTTTGCTTGTGCTGACATTTGATTGAGTGCTTGCGATACCGCGTGGAGTGCTAATCCCATGAACTAGTGTAATGTCGTCGATGAAGTATCTTGTCGCTCTTGATTGCTTTCCCGATTTTCTATCTTGAATATCTTCGGGTTTAATAGTTATCTGTGAAAATAAGTGCTGCTCAACATAAGTATCTTTATAAAATTCAACGATTTTTGCTCACAACTCCTTTGCAGCCTGACATCGAGCTCTCAGTCGGTTGTAAAAATGTTTGTTCACTGGAAAATAGATTGGAAACCAACTGATATCAAATGAGATATCTGAACGGAAAAGTGTTACAGACCCAAGTGATTCACCGATGAAATGACGGTAGTGCGAGCATTTGGCCATAAAATGATTCCCCGAAATGGGCGACTTGCGCACTAGATTTTCGATTAATTCTAGCGTAAGAGCCAGTTCGGTAGCCCGCGTCCTCTGCTAAATTAATCTCCTTTAACATAATGTCGTTCAACGAAATTTGAGACTTATAGCCATAAATAGACATGCACGTGGGGGATCGGGGTCTACTAGACTCCCCTCGAATGGAAAAATGGGAAATTTTCTCGGGAAAATGAAGTAAAATGAAGACTAGATAACGGATGAAAACTTTAAATTCTCTTCAAACGTGCTTTAAATTGACTAGAAACTGTTTTATAACGCAGTTTTAGTAGTTTTAACTCTGCTTTAGCGCTTACAAAATTTTATGGCGTTTTTTTGGCATAATGAAGTTTAATTTTTGATTCCTAACCAGGCTGACCCCCTCCTAGATCGGCCGTACTGTGCATCTAAAGCCATATCTTTAGAAATTAAGGAAAGTAGGTACACCTAAAAATATCGAAACTTGTGTTGTTTTGATAAAGGCTAAAAAATTACGTTGCAAAATGTATAAGTTCATGTACCATTTATCAAATCGATTTATTTACTGAAAATATTTAGTTTAATCAGCATTTATGCTAAAACTTAAATCGTTAATCCGCTAAAACGGTAGCTAAAAAAGGGTACAAAATGTTTTGATTATGGATGTGCTCAAACATATCACAAGATTGCAAAACGTTTTTTGAGACAGCAAATATAGAGCAACATATTTTTCATTTTCATAGATTTGCCTTCGCTATTGCTTAAACACAGTTTACGTAGGTAACTTACAACGGAAAAAGTTGGTATCTAGTGGCGTTAATTGGTAAATCTAGCTGTTGAAACGTCAATAAATTTTTTTGCTCAAAACAGCGTCTTCACTCTATTGTTTAATGTTCTCAGATTCAAAATTGTTAATCTTGTTGCTCGTTTGAATTCAGTTTTGTGAATTTTAGCATATTATGCGCTTGCATTCTGCAGAAGAGTGGGGTTCACAAAAATTCAATGGATTGAACAAATTCTAAAAATCCAAAGTCACAAAATTAACGGTCTTTTAGCTAATGGTTTTTTTTCCATCAAATGATATAAACCGCACTATTCTAGTTGAGCAGAACAAAAACTACAAGGTAGTTTTTGAGTAGGTACCCTTTTGGCTTGTTAACAACTTTTTCCGTACTTGTCACTTATCAAAAAGTGACCTTTGACAATAAAGTAAACCAGTAAGGAATTAGAGTGAAGTAACTCAATGAAACCTTTTAATTTTGTTGCCCGATATTTTTTCTTTCAAAAAACGTTTAAAATTTAGCGATGCGATAGTAGAGCTATAGTTAGAAACAAAACATTTTGTACCCGTTTTGGTGGGTCACCCTCACCCCGTATTTTGTAACATTTAGGCAACGAGTAGGAAAGGGTAATCAATGTATGTAACACAAATTAAACTATCCTAGTGAACGGTTTTGAAATAACTATAACGACCAAACTTATGTAGGGCTATAGATTTATAATACAGAAATCGTTCTTTTCTAATTGTGCTTACCTGAAATATGCAAATTTGTTCAAATTTCTATTTGCGCGCATTTGTATCCCATACTTAGAATATACTATGTACTTTTCCATGGGAAACAGAATATCAATCACATTTCATTAAAATTTTTTTCCTTCCCTTACATCCGCGATTTTGATTGTGACCCGCTTGACCCACCGTCCCGCTATACCCACCGTCCCGCTAGACCCACCGTCCCACTAGACCCACTTTTTCGTCCCGCTAGACCCACCGGAAGTCTCGATAGACCCACCACGTGCATAATGAGGTGTCCTGCTAGACCCACCATTTCGCGACCGTCCCGCTAGTCCCACTGTCTCGGAAGACCCACCCGAAAAAATGAAGACTTACATATTATGTATATGTGAAATGAAAAGTAGTTATCAAGACGCTTAAGTGAATATCTGCAAAATTTTTTGTAATCATTATTTTAAAAGCATGCTTGAGGTGTGTGACAGTCAATAACAAGCGGTTAGTTTGTTTTCATGAATGTGCAATTGTATATAATTACCATAGGTACTTCATTCGAATATGACAAGTCGATAGTTACATTAAAATCAGCAACTAATTAATAAGGATCTATAATTAATAGTTTATACGCATTAAAAATCAGCAACTAATTAATAAGGATCAATAATTAATAGTTTATGCATTCATTAATTAGAAGTAGATTATTCAATTTGGTTTTAATTAATTAATTATAAGTTTAATTATTCAGGAGTCAATTAAGATTAATTAATTAAGAATTAAATTAATTAATAAAGATTTAATTAATCAACACCTAATTGATGAAACAAGAGGCAAATTATTAGTAAATTAAATAATTAATTTTTATTAAATAACTAGGAGCACTTAATTAATTAAGAGTTACTTAATTAATTAATTTTGATCATTAATTAGTCAAGACTATTAAATTAGTAAAAAAGATGAATTGAGGTCTTATTCCTATAATATGTAATCAATGAAAATAATTAATTAAGAGTAATTTATTACTTAATCTAACTTAATTTATCATATGAGTGCAATTGATTCAGATTAAATTGATTAATTATTAGAGAAATAGGTTAATTAATCACGGAATTAAACGTTCAATTAATTATTTCATTTTAATTAATTACTTAACAGTAATTGATTCATTAATCAAGAGTCAGTTGATTAATTAAATAAGAGTTTAATTGATTGATCACTTAATTAATCAATTTTAGTTGATTATTTTACGGTAATTAAATGATTATGACTCAGTTAACCAATTAAGTAGGAGTTTATTTAATCGAGCAATGATTAATTTAATTTTGATTCATTAATGAGGTATTTAATTAATTATGACGTACTTAATTAGTTAGGCTTAATAAATTAGAACTAACTAAAATTTTTAAAATCTGAAAATGATTAAAAAATTAATGTAACGAAGTTAAAAATTAATAAATGAATCAAGGGATTTTAAAATAAATTAATAAGCATTAACTACATACAGGCTGAGTCTTATAAATAATCAAGACGCTTAAGTGAAAAACATTTTGCGATGGCTGGTTACTTACCATTACCAAACACATGCACGCACGCACGCACGTATCTTCTTTGCATATTACAGTTTGTAATGTACACAATTTCATGCAATAATATACAAAATTTATTTATTAATTAATTAAATTAAATGTAGTTATTTTTTGATTAATTATTTATATATTTGACTAAACATATATACTTGAATGGATACACTTTGCAAGCGTTTCTGTTTTTGCTTATAAGCGTACTGGTGGGTCTTCCGAGACAGTGGGTCTAGCGGGACGGTCGCAAAGCGGTGGGTCTAGCGGGACACCTCATTATGCACGTGGTGGGTCTAGGGAGACTTCCGGTGGGTCTAGCGGGACGAAAAAGTGGGTCTAGTGGGACGGTGGGTCTAGCGGGACGGTGGGTCAAGCGGGACGGTGGGTCTAGCGAGACGGGACCGCGATTTTCATTTGTGCATAAAACTATTCGGTTTAGGCATAGGATGTTAGCATAAGACCCGTGCCATCATTAGCTTACTAACGAAAAAGTCTAGGTTATTAGTGTAGCTTATCTCCTCCTTCGGAAAAACGTATCCTAGAACAATGCTTTTCAAACAAAAGTCATTAGTTAAAGTCATATTCGATACGCTGATGACGAATATGATGATCATTTTTAACAAAAACGCGTACCTACATATTTAATTATATATGCACATTTATGCACATTGAACTCTGACACAGTCATCTATAGTCTGTTTCACACAAGTTCGGGCATAAATTTTAAAAAGTATGTCCGTCAATGAGCCGACAGATTGCGATTATAGCATTGATTTGATATTTAATTATCGTAATCAGTCGGCTAACATTCGACAAAATTCTTAAAATTTGTGCCCAAACTTATGTGAAACAGACAATAAACTGCAGACACACTCATTCTAACCTGCTGACACGCGTGTTCTAAAGTACTGACTCAATTGGCTTTTTTGCTGGTAACTCCTTGATACTGCTTGAGGCTGTCAGATTTGTGCCAAACATGGCTAAGCCTAAGGCATAAATCGGCAAAAATTGCTCCGTTCGCTTAGCTCGCTCCACAATTTTCGCCCATTTATCTCAGGCTTAGCTCATGAGCTGGCACTAATTTGAAGGCACATAACTAAGGCTAAAGTGCACAGGTACCAAGGTAAGCTACTTTAATACCCCTGCGAAAGAAGAAATTTTTCAAGAAGCTTATACTGTAATTTGTTGCGCAATCGTCAAGAGCGTTTCTCTAGTTTGCTCAGCAAAAGCAAGTGATCAGTCATTGTCAGTAATTTTTCACGAACATGTATTTTTATTTATTTAGTGATATTGCCAATTTTATTCTAAAACGCATTTTTATACTGTTTATTGGAGCAACATAGTACTTTTCATATTGAAATAGTTGACCTACGCACGATTGGAAGTCATCGTTATTGAAGTGTTGGCATTGCATTAGTTGCAACAGTGCAAATAATGTTAAATGCTCATAATCAGCTGGACAATTTACATACATAGGTCGAATGAATTATCGCTCAGGATTTCACAAGAAAAAACCCAAAAATCCTAATTATGCCATCGTCAAGAGATCCGAACTTGTTACTAAGAATAGGATCAAAACAGTACAAACTTTACCTTCATTTTTTCTGGCGGGTCTTCCGATACAGTGAGTCTAGCGGAAAAATAGTAAAACGTGTGTCTAGTGGGCGACCTCTTTATGCACGCGGTGAGCATACATGGAGGTCAGCTGTCATGTTGCAGCAGGTTAGCACTAGCAGTCATTCTGCGGGGAAAAACCAAATTCCCCAGAATTCAATTTTTGAATTTTTTTCGCAATCTTTGATGCCAATGGATAGTGCTCAATGAGAAACGTTGCAAAATGGTGTTTTCCTCGTTATACCATGATTCTTAAGGCCATTTTTGACCTTTGAAAAATCTTCCACCCCCAGAACTTTGGTGCCGCCCACATATGGTAATGACTCTGGTAAAACTTCCAGTATGGGTAAAGTGGGGCGAAAAAGTGGGTCTAGTGTGATGGTAAGACTAGTGAAATGATGGGTTAAGCGGGATGGTTGCTGCGGCTATAGTGGATCACAATTGTATCAGTGATTCCTTCCTACATCCGCCGTGGAATGCGTATAGTTTTTAAACGGAACATTCCAAATGTAGTTATAGAACGTTTATAAACGCTACAAGTTGCATTTTTAGGCTTAACTTACCTCGGCCTATCAATAATTGCGTTGCACTTTTCAATTCATCGGTCAATCTCTGCAGTAACTTATTGGACAAATGTTTATCGCCATGTAAAGTTAACGATATGAGTTTACACAAACAATCTGCCTTAGTAATAGATCTATCCGACGCAGTCATACTAGAATAGCTTATGTTTCCTTGTTTCTGAGAATATTAAAAAATGAATAAACTATTAAAACAATTATGGAGGAACTTTATCAACAAAGCACACGCCTATTATAGCTATTTATTTAGTTTAAATTGGTTTTGCAAGATGTAAACGACCCTAAAGCAATGTTTAGCTCGCGTACTTGCTTCGCAGGACATTATTGTATTGCTGAATCATCTGTGATGCATGAATGTTCAGTCTGTTTCATTAAACTTTGCTATTTTTTCTAAATTTTTCCACAAGAATCAGGCTACAAAAGCGGTGGAAACATTAGATGCAGTAATGCGGCTTAACACATGCATACGTCTTTATATGACTCGACATACTGTAGAATATCATATTTACCGTATTAGTATTAAAACACTTTTGTAGTCGCTTCAAACTTTTTCAAAAACTTCGGCCGGTCGCTCGCATGATGTGGGCAGCGACCAACTCCTAGGAGTGTGAGCGGTGTAAAACTAAGAAAAAATCCCAAAAACATGCCAGAATTCAATTCTATGGGTCTATCAATTTCGGGGTCGTCAGGTAGGGGTGGATAGGTCTGAATACCTCCACGCTCATGTGTGGTCGCTCGGAAAGGATCTAAAAATTGATTTGTTCATTGCTAAACGGTATAGAAAATGAAGAATTAGGTGTTACAGTAATAAGTTTACTCGCATTTTTCCCGAGTGCACCTCATACACCATGATCAAAAAATCGACTTATTCTCTATTTCGTGTCTCGGGAATCAGGGTATAGCTCACATAGAATTAATGGCACTTTAAAACATTTTTCTTTGTGTGCTCTATCCATTAATTTTTCTTATAGAAAATAGACAGAGCATGAATGCAGTGATGCACTTTTGACAATCGGCAAGAATTCTTTAAGGAAAATTACAAGATTATGTACAATGTCAGACTGAGTAAACTATTTGCATTCTTGACTGAGCTTCTCGCAGATTAAATCAATATCAGTTTGCATGACAAACAAACTTTAGTAATCATATGTAGTTATTGGCTAAACCTGGTATAGAATGTGTGAAAGTCGAGGTTTCGTAGGTGAAAGCATGCAAGATGCCGACGTAATATATCCTCCGGCTCTTAGTAAGTCCCTAAATACCGATAATAAGACATCAAAAGCAAGAAAATTTTGAATTTCATATGGGTGCACTATAGTCTGTTTTATGAAACTTCTGATAGGAATCTACATTTCCACAGCTATAAAAGTGGCTGCAAAACTGGTTTTTATAATAATATATTGCTGCATAATAAACCTTTATGTACCTATCCCTGTTTTTTCGTTTGATACCGGTGGCGTCAATTTAAACTAATTATGTGGTCAATTAATAATTTTAGTGATATTTCTAAAGCAGACATTTTGCGGATAATCTAAAAATCTTGGTAAATTTTGGATAGAAACGACTAGATGCGACCATGATTTCATTATTTTCAATGTAAAATTTGGCGTTGAAAAATTTAAAAATTCGAGGCATCTCAATGTAAAGGCCAATGAATATGATTTATGATCCTTGTATTTCAGAACGCTATAATCTAATCAAAATGACGGTCACTGTTCCAGTCAAAAGCGATAAAGCATTTGGCCTTGGCATTTTATCAAGGAACGGAAGGGTTTATGTTAGCTCTGTAACGCCGAACACTTTGGCATCCGGATATTTTATGTACAATGACCGCATCAGATCCATTGGTAATTACCTATTTGGCAAAAACACTATATTGTTGTTCGAAAAGCCTTCTTATTTGTTAAAATCGGTGTCACAAAAAGTCCCTGGACAAAACATGCTCAATTAAAAAAACGTCCCAGCACGTTATTTTTGCATAACGACCACACGTGAGCATGGGGGCTACGAAGGGGAAGACCATACGTGGGCAGCACCAAAATTCTGGGGATGCAAGATTTTTCAACAGTCGAAAAATGGTCTTAAAAATGTTGGTATGGCGAAAAAAACCATTTTTTAATGTTTCCCATAGAGTATTATCCATTGGCATCAAAAAATTGCGAAAAACAAAAAAAATTTCAGAAATCGAATTCTGGGGGATTTTCCTTTCTGGGGGTATTCGGCCTTCTGAGGGGTTCATACCCCCTAAACCCCCACGCCTAGGTGTTGTTAAGACTACCCTCCGAGAATCCAGTAGACACCCCTCAGAATTATTTCTAGGCTTGTTTTTCGGAATTGTCGCCAGTTTTACACTACCCAGACCCCCAGACATTGGTCGCTGCTCATGTATGATAACGACCACTTCTGATCGTTCAAGTGCTACTGATTAGGACTAAGACGATTGTTTTTAATAATTTTTATATTTCTTATGGCATGCGGATTTTATGCAGTATGAAAAATAAATGATTCAAGTAAATATTCAGCTTAACTTAAATGTATTTGTTAAACTGTAAGTAGTAAAGAAGCGGGGGCCCTTCCCCGAAAGGAAAATCTTCATTTTTTTACAAGGGTTGCTCGGAGCGCGACCGATCCGGGGAGGAGGCTCAGTCGGAATAGGGAGCGTCAAAATTTAGGCTTTTTTCATGCCAAAATGACCTCGAAAATTAATAGTATAGATGCTAAAATAGCGTTAAAACTACGTAATTCACATTGTTTGGTCAATTCCAAGCTTCTGTAAAGAAAATGTTCAATTTTCATCCTTTTTAACCTTTGTTGTACCTCATTTTCTTCAAAAAATTTCACATTTTCCATTCTGGGGGGTCAAAACCTCCCAAACCTCCCCTACGTTCATTTCTCGTCCCTTCAAAGGAAATAAAAATTTTCACAGTGTATTCAAAAGACCGTATGAATAAATTATGTATAAAAGTTATTTAGCATAAACGAATTCGCTCCGAGGGTATAGCCAGGGGCTTTAGTAGCACGTGCCCCCCAAAAATTTTTCCAAATTTTTTAAAACGATTTTTACGCAACAATAATATATGCTCATAAATTGAGTTCAAAAAGGCAAAAGCGTTTAAATTTTCCGGTGCTTCGCGTCGAATGTTTGTAATTTTTCAAGTTTGAGTTTTAAGAAGCTTCAATCAGCTAAAATATTTCAGCGATTCACGCAAATCTAATGATTTAATGTTTATTTGTTGACTAAAACTCTGCTTGTTGAACATTATTTTAAATATGTATAGGCATCTTGGTCATTTTCCGTTTCCTTTGTCTTTAAGGACATCTAATTTTATTTTAATTGACAAAAATCCAATTTTGTTGTTTTTGTTTTTAGCGTATATCCTGTTTTCTGAACTACATGCATATACATACTTGTTGAAAAGGCCACAAATTCGACCCGAAAACGGTAAGAACAAATTTTTATTGATGAATTTCTTAACTTATCAAACGCGACTCATTGCTGCACTACGAAAAACGCATTTCAGCTCAGAACACATTTCACATTATTTTAAAGGCGCGCACTTTGAATTTTTTTGCGTAATGTAGGAGTTGATAAATTATAATTGTTTTTAGGCTTGATTCAGAACCAGATTTTGCCAACTTTTTGAAAATTTTTATCCTACGCTTCAACATTATAGTGATTTTTTTAACAAAATTTTCCCGGACCCGTGCGCGGAGGCGCTTGAGTGCGTCACCTCAGGCCTATAGCCGTAAAAGAGAGGGCTTTCTGTGCACTTCCACTGCCCTAATTAACCATACCTGGCTAACCAAATTAAGCCGGAAATGAAATAGCCTGGCACATGTATTATATAACCAAATTATTGTGTTTAAAATTTGGACTAACCCAAAATATTTTTCCGGGATCCGCTGCTGGTGGGCATGGCGTTCTTTGGAATGCAAACCAGAGCGTAAAATCTATTCAGTGATAATTGGTACCAAAGCATTTTGTAAAAAAGGAGTCTAAAAAAATTTTGTGTTTCCCATCCAAAATCATGACTAAGTCTCTGATTCTTTCCGTGCTAGTAGCGGATCTAGGATTTTTTTGACAGGGGCGGAAACCAAAATATTCCTGAATAAGTCACACATAATCCGAAAGTTCGTATATTCTGCTCAAAGTACTGGTTTTTTCTGATGCAAAAAAAGTAAACACTATTTGGAATTATCCGAAGTTTTTTATGGAAAACTCGCAAAATTAATACTGAAATCTACACAGATCTCCGAAAAAAGACTCGAGAAATCATTTTAGGAGCTGCAAAATCTCTGTTCTGTACGAAAACTATTTTCCTGACGCAAATTCAAGTTTTTTGAGCGTCAAGAGAGTCAATAAATGTCATTAATGAGTATTGAAAATTCGGAAAAGTATGATAAATATGGCTAAAATCATAAAGAAATACACATCTATTCTTCATTGTACCCATATTTTTTGACGACATGGGGACGGCCGCCTTCCGCCCCCTCCTCTTAAATCCGCCATTGTTCCATATTTACCTTGAATATAAAAACGGTAGCGCCTATAGTCTATTACACGAAACCTTGTGCATGGAAATCAATTTTCAGCGCTCAAGCGAGCAGCTACAAAAGTGGTTTTTAGGTGGCATACTGTAATACAATTTCTCACAGTAATGTTTCATGCGCTTATCATGTCTTATATGCATTATCGTGATTGTAACTCCAGTTTAAACTGCTTTTGTAATCGATTTACGATACATCGGAAATTGTGATTCATGCACAAGGTTTCGTGAATTAGACTATAGATACCTACATCATGTTCAATCTCTACGTAAGGAACCGATCGCAGGCATTAATCGAAAACTCAATTAAAAAGTGTTTTACTATATGCAATTATGTACCCAATACTATTTTTTGCGAAAAAAATTTATTTTTAATGTAATGAAAGCTGTATCTTCTCTTTATATTCAGTTCCTTCGTTTTAAGAACAGTTGCATGCACACCTGGGCGTGGGGTGTTAGGGGGGTATGAACCCCCGAGAAACCAAATTACCTCCCCCAGAAATCAAAATACCCCCCCAGAATTCAATTTTCGAATTTTTTTTTGTTTTTTTCGCAATTTTTTGATGCCAATGGATAGTGCTCGATGAAAAACGTTGAAAAATGGTGTTTATTTAGCCATACCACCATTTTAAGGCCATTTTTTACCTTTGGAAGATCTTGCACCCCCAGAATTTTGGTGCTGCCCACGTATGGTCGCATGCACTATCAAGCGAGCGTAAAAAAATCAATATCTCATTTTTAGTGGCGTCAGACTAAAATTGTGCAATACCCGTATCAAAACAAACGAAGCTCAAAATTATGTAAATATAATCGGGCACTTTAATGGGTTGTGTGTGTCTCAACGGTCCCACCAAACTCGACAGCCCCACCGTTCCAACAATCCCACCAAAAACCCCACCCACCAATCCCAATAGTCCCACCAATTCTGGCAGTCGCTCCAATCCCAGCGAACCCACCGTCGCAACAGTACCATTGTCTCAGCAGTTCCACCACTACGTGGTGTGAAAATACTGAATTACATGTGTAATTAAGCCGATAGCATGCTTAACTGAGTATCAAACTTTTTACATGCATGTCATCATTTTCAAGTTATTGCTTTCCATTCTGCAAGTTTCTTTTTAGATCATAATTTCTGTTTCTTACTCGTTAAAATGATTTTGATTTGCCTTTAAAATAGCTAACGAGTAATTTTTCAACATCCTTGACTCTGAAATATTTAAAAAATCTCAATTCAAGTACATCGCAAAGCAAACATATACAGAAATAAGATAGTGAAGTGCCAAAGAATTTTAGTCATACTTATTATTTATAAGACAGAATTATACAAAAACATATCCGGCGCCTGAGAAGTTCGGGTTTATTAGCTCAAGAGCGTGCTAAAATCTGTTTTTTGTGGTCTTTGAAATGCGCTTCAAGAGCTTTGATTTTCTCATTGATAGCCTTCTAAAAAATAAGCGCAAATTAATAAAAAACCACTTCAATGAGCTTACGAAAAATATAAACATACAGCATGATCTAAAAAGACTTACCCTTTAGAATGGAAGACAAAATAATACGGTGTGATTAGTGGGATTATTAGGATTCTTGGTAGAATGGTTGGGACAGTAGGATTCACACGTGAGCGTGGGGGTTGGGGTATACACCCTCAGAAGGTCGCATACCCCCAAGAAACTAAAATACCCTTCAGAATTCAATTTTCGAAATTTTTTGTTTTTTTTCACAGTTTTTTGATGCCAATGGATAGTGTTCGATGAGAAACGTTGAAAAATGGTCTTTTTCCGTCATACCATCATTTTTAATATCATTTTTTTACCTTTGAAAAATCTTACACCTCCTGTCCAGAATTTTGGTGCTGCCCACCTATGGTGGGAGACTGTGTGTGACTGATGAGACTAATAGGGTTTTTGGTGGAGGTGTTGGGTCGGTGGGACAGTGGAGACATCACGTCACACTTCGAAGTGTGACGTAAGCTAAAGAGCGCTCAATAATAAAGTAGGTATAGTTAGATTTTTGATTTGAATTTAAGCATAGAAAGTGGACTGTGCGCGTGTTTAGCATTTTTGGCGCAAGCTTTCCATTTCAGACGGCAAAAAAATTGTAGAAAAAAACCAATGCGATGAAATCCTACGCGGAATACGAATTCAAAATAAACGTCGATTCAAAGTCCAATTGGAACGACGCGTATTTCTAGGGCCCCTATTTGACGAGTCCACCGAGGGTACCACGAAACAAGGGCACAGCGTCCGAAATATTTACAGGCCCTTACCACTAAGCGCGCTTTTGCCCGATCGACAGGTTGAGCTACCACACATGGATTACGAATTATTCACAGCGTAAGCATTTAATATAGGTAATGCAGTAGTAGCTAGCATACGTTGGTGTGGGGGGTTGGAGGGTATGTACCCCCAGAAGGCCGAAAACCCCCAGAATTCAATTTTTGAAATTTTTGTTTTTTATCGCGATTTTTTGATGCCAATGGATAGTGATCGATAAGAAACGTTGAAAAAATAAGTTGTTTTTGCCATACCACCATTTTTAAGACCATTTTTTAACCTTTAAAAACCTTGCACCCCCAGAATTTTGGTGCTGCCCACCTATGATTTGCACCTCCTAGAAGTTGAAAAACTCTCTCAAGAATTCTGTTCTTAGTAACATATTTAGCGATATTTTCTTGGCAATTTCACCCAACCAGACCCCCAAAATGTTGTTGCTGCTGTATGGTAGTAAGTATTTAGTATGGCTTTATTTCATTTCAACGATAGAAATACAGCGATCGGCTTGGAGTGTCAGCCAGATAGGTTTTTTGACATAGTCTTAACGTTAAAATACCGTAGAAACGGCCTCAGTTGTCAGTTTATATCAGTTTCAAGTAATTTTGCACGTATTTATTTTTCCGTTCATGACCTCAATTTCGCTTTTTGGAGATTTCGCTTGGCATTTATGTTATGTTACTTGCAGCTGGAACGAGGAAAAACGCGTTAGCTGGCGAGGAAATCCGCTGCATAACGTTTCTTTGCCAGGCCCTGAAGATGTGCGCCGTATAATACGACTGAATTTAAGAACTATTTTGACCGATTTTATACAATTTCCTGATATAACGAGCAGCAAAGAAAGCTTTGTCTTGCCATCTAAAGGTAGGCTGGATTTCGGGATCAGTGAGACTAAAAGTAACAGAGAAGATGAACAGATGCAAATTTTGGATGAAGAAAATAATGTTCTTGAAAGTTCACAACCGGTGAGTTTTTCACGACTTTGGTGAAAGCATTGTCCGATTGTTTTACGTTGTCTCGTGTGTAAGTGCATCAGATTTCAGGCGTTTAATGAATCGGCCGATTATTTATTTCGGCCGATTTTTAAGTGCCTGGTCCAAAAAAAGCTGGCTGAGTTGACCGGACCGAGCCTTCGCCTCGTAAGTTTGGGCATAATTTTTTCAAGACCGTAAACCGACATGGTACTTAATGAATCAATTCAAAGCATTGAGCACGATCTGACCAGCTTGTGGCGAGTATTGTTACATATCACATGGACATCGATTTTCAGCGTTCAAGAGAATATCTAAAAAAGTGATTTCTAGACAGCCTACTGTTATACAATTTTGCTTAGTAAAACTCCATATACTGAATGATTGCTATGCACAATATCGTTACAGTCGCTTGATTTAATTGATTTTCGTTGATTTAAAGATTGTGACCAAAGAAGTTCGAGTATGTAACATTTACATAAAACAATGCATACCAATGAACCAACTAACGAATACATATCAATTAAAAAATACCATATAATTAGCCAATTACCCAACCAAACAACCAGCTAAACCAACGAGTTAACTAAATAAACAACTAACTAAACAACTATAGTCTGTTTCATTTATTCGAGAGCTTTTTAGTCAATTTTTTTAAAGGCTACAGTAAGCGAAACAAGACGAATTACTGTAATTCGGCAGATCAGCTCAGTGAGGGCGAGTGGCTGGAAGTCTTCCATTTTTAATGTAGTAATCCGCCCATATAAATTTAATTTAAGCAATTAATCAGTGCTTGGACATACTACAGTAAGCGCGCTAAATAAAAAGCTATCGGTTGGAGTCGAACCCTGGTTGCTTCGACGACAAGCGGACGTTTTACCACTACGGTATGCGAGAGTTTGCGGTGTTTCTTAACATTTTAGTCTATTGTGTTTAAAGTGTCCACTTAGGATAAGCTGAATGCGTGATTTTTATCTGTAAGTTGATTGATCTGCTGGAAGACGAGAATAAATTATGTCGCAAAAAGGTTGTTAAAAACCCCTTCTTTGCTGCGTAGCTACAGTGAGATTTAGCTACCTACAGTAAATAAGAAAGAAGGGATTACTGTAGCCTCCATAAACATTTACTGAAAAAGCTCTCGGATAAATGAAACAGACTATAGCAAGCCAACCAACCAATTAATTGACCAAATAACTAATCAACCAAGCAGTCAACTAACCAATTGTACGATCTTATGCAGAATGTATGAGAAAATACGACCTACTTACGTAGACCATTGCAAACTTTATTCATATGAACAAGACACTCAAAAAATTATAACTGTACTTAGAGAATGCTATTGTCAAAACCGATTAAGCTCTACCCGCATACTTCGACTGATAAAAGAAAGATACATAATGCACATAGAAATTTCACTATTTATTTGAAAAAGTGAGGTTAATTTTCATAACAAAACAAGCCTTTTTGAAATTGGCAACCAACCAAAATTTTTTGTTCTCGTTATCAACGGGAAGACCGGCCACAGGTATGATTGTGACCATAGGTGGGTAGCACCGAAATTCTGGGGTGAAATATCGTTGCTAGCCGAGTATTGAGTGTGAAGTAAATTGAAGAATGCCACAAAAATTTTTAAAATTATATATCTTTTTTCAAAATAGTCGCTCCTCTTAGATGTGTCCCGTTATAGCTATAGTCTGTTTCACGTAACTTCGTACATAAATTCTAAGAATTTTCATCGGCAGTAAGCCGAGGGTTAAGATAATTATATATGTATTAGATCAATGCTATAATCGCAATCTGCCAGCTTATTGCCGGAGATTTAAAAAATTTATGACCGAAGTTGTGTGAAACGCTCTGTCCCGATTCTCCGACTTTCCCGATTCCCGACCGTCCCGATTCTCCGCCTAATGCTAAGAGAAGTTATTTTAAGATTCGCGAAAATCTCGTTTCTCCGACCGTCCCGATTCTCCGTCCGTCCCGATTCTCCGACTTTTCCCGATTCTCCGACTACAGATTCAAATATGACAGGTGGCATAAACCACATGTCAATCAACTGCTGAATAGCGGTTGCACATACATGTAATAAAGGACTTATTTAGAGATTGCATTATTATGTAATTTTACGGATTTTTTTATAACGTATTATTTTTGTCATTCAGTAAAATTGAAAGTAATTTTTTTTGTCTGACATTACAATTATTCGTTTCATTTTGACTTTAACAAGTGAGGATAAACAGAAGTTATATCAAAGTATATCTCCTTGCCTAGCTCAGACTTTTAGTATTAATGCAGTTATATACACTCTGTATGTCAAACGTCTTGAAAACGACGCTAAATATTTTTGTCTAATTTGCATTTTCCATTTTTTTTGTTTCTATTTTTATAAGTCAGAGCAGAGTTTCATCGTATTCGTTACGCTGGTTAATCGAATAAATAGGTATACATGTACCTATATAAGTGGTCGATTGAATAAGTATATATGTATGTACATATCTGTATGCATGTTATGTACATGCGTGGGATGCGTTCGTAGGTACTGCATTATAAATCGTGCAATGCAGTCGTAGTCAAAACTTGTCAAATCTTACTATGGTCGGAGAATCGGGACGGGTGGAGAATCGGGACGGTCGGAGAAACGAGATTCTCGCGAATTAAAAAAAACTCTTTCAGCGTGGGTGGAGAATCGGGACGGTCAGAGAATCGGGAAAGTCGGAGAATCGGGACGGTCGGAGAATCGGGACGGTCGGAGAATCGGGATGGTCGGACAATCGGGACGGTCGGGGAGTCGGGATGGTCGGAAAATCGGGACGGTCGGAGAATCGGGACACAATCGTGTGAAACAGACTACAGCTGTAGGGGACAGTCACTTTTTGAGTGAACCCAACCATAGGAGCACAGCATGTCCGATCTGAGGGGTCAGCCGGTCTGAGGGATCAAAATGGAGTTTTTTGGGCAAAATGACCTCAGAAAGTGGTATAAGCGATAAAATTGCGTTATTACACAGTTTCTGGTCAATTTGAAGCCCTTTGAAAAAAATATTTAAATTTTCATCCGTTTTTGGCCTTCATTTTGCATAATTTTACCTACAAAATTTTCCATTGCCCAACTATATTACTTAGCTATACTTATATACTGCATACCTACATATATTTATAAATATTCTACCTTTCTTCCGAACTGACAGTCGTCTTCAAATGTCACTCCAAAGCGGGTTATAGTGAAAATAATTAATACCGCCGAACAATTCCCATTGGCAGTGACGTCAGCAACGACACAAAACTTCAATCACCATACCTTCAGGATTAGTCTGATTATTGCAAAAGCTGCGTATTACAATAATTTCGCGAAATATGACGATATGGAAACAAAGCTTAGAATGCTTATAATTATTTGTGCGGAACCTGGTTTGTCAACATGATTCATTGCAAAAATTTTTTTGAAAGTGCCTATCGCTTACATTATTATTATTTTACTAATTCTTCGTCGTTTCAAGGTTTGAATTAAATAAAAGATATTCATGAATAGAGCATCCCTACAAAAGCAATGTACGTATAAAGTTAAGATTAGCGGTCCAAAATGTAATGCGAATCGAATATCGATCTGTTAAATTGCAAAAAGTTCCAAGAATTTCCAAATAAAAGACTATAGACTCTGCTTCATTTGCTCGAGAGCTTTTTGAAAAAGTATCATAGGTAGCGCTTTAGCTCGTACCTATAATATACTTGGGTACCCCAACATATGTCCCCTCCCCTCACAGCTATAACGGCACACATCTGAGAGGTGCGGTTTTTTTAAAAGGCAGATAATAAATAAAACTTAGGACCCCCATTTTTTTCTTGTTTACACTCAATACCGAGCGCGTCGTGAGTGTGTAAAGTTTACACCAGAAATTAAAATGATTTGCGGAGGGCCAGTTTTAAAAAAAATGTTTTCCCTAATTAGTAGGTTACGAATATGGTCTTAAAATTTCTTTACACTCACTGGTTGTTGCACAGGAGTGTAAATTGAACGATTTTTTTACTGTTTTCATGTGCAAGAGCATATCTAACTCAGTTTTACATTCTATGCAGTCTGATTGATTTAAAAAGGTAGACGGTTATGAAATCTAGGAGAGACTTTTTTATTTTTTCTTAAAGTAATATTTTTAAATTTAGAGGCGGTTTATTGTGAAGAATCTGGGACAAAAAAATATTTTTTCCATGCCATATTCTCCACTTAGTAGACAGAACGTGGTAACTACCTTTAAAATGTGCCTCGTCTTAAGCGCTACACGTCAAAATTTATTTTGTTTCTTTACAATCAATATTGCGTTTATTAGTGCAGGTGTAAACTTTACACGGAAAAAATTTTTTCCGCCCAAAGCGTTGTGGATGATGAATTTTTTTAAAATGTTCTCCGTGAGGTCAGAATAACGAATATGACCTTTAAACTTTTCCACAATCAATACACAGTACCAGGGGTTTAAACTTTACACTCTAGTGGATGAGTAAAAAAACAGATTTTGTCCAAGATTTCTCTGCCAACTTTTTCGGTTATCAGTTGGGATAAATTGAATAAATAAAAATTAAGTTACTTTTAAGGGCTACACGTCAAAGCAAACCACGTTCAATAAAACGTAATATTGAGTTGTTTATGGGGGTGTAAAGTTCGAAATCTGAGGTGTAAAATGGGCGAAATAACAGGTTTTTTTCGTATTCAATTGGCAAATCATATCGAATATTTTGCCGAACATAAGTTTGGCACATACAAACGTACTACAATCAAAGGGCTACAAAGTGGCCCGAACCGAATTTATTTACACTCAATGGGGCGTTAGGTTCAGATTTTTAAAGTTTACAATGTGGTGGACAGTGAAAAATACGTGTTTGTCCATATTTTTGTTCGCCACTTTCTCTGTTCAGAAGTCGGGAGAGGTCGAATAGGATAAAAATAAAGCACTTTCTTAGGGGTACGCGTCACAGCGAATAGCGTTTGTTTACATAAATATTTAGCTTTTTCGGGAGGTGTAAAGTCAAAAAAATGGGGGAGTTAAACGTGTATCTGGCTTGTTTTCTGCCAAGTTCTGGGTTATGAGTCTGGACATAATATCAAGTCTAAAAATGAACCAGAAACCAAATGCAGTTTGTTTGCACTCAACAGTGGTGTGAAGTGGTTTACATCTGTAGAGATTACTCTACACGCCGTTTCGCCGCGTTGGAATAACGCGAATTTCCGTTTGTTTTGCGTCACGTCACAATCAGTCGAATCGCATCCACGACTGATTGCCCCAGATGTACATTCTTGTGCTCAATTTCCATACGCACGTACACGACCGTTAAGTGCGACGCTTAAGCGAGTCGCCCGGGACCACCTTCCCCTAAAAATTATCATATTTTTCATTCCTTTCCCACGCATATTTTCAATCAAAATCCGGGATAGGAACAATGGGCACTCGGGCTTAATGCGACTTGAGTACGAATTGGTATGTGTGTTATCATATCTTACGTGTGTTAAAAGATCATATGTGTGTGTCTCATATTTGTGCCTGTCTCGTTTGTACATACCTTAACCGTAAGCTTTTGCCCATAGGCCTATTGTCGTATTCGTAGACCCATTTCATATCTCTTTGTTTGTGTTGTTACAACCTGTTTTTCCGCGTCAGTTAAAACTGCGAGCGAGCGCAGTTTTGACGGCACCTTAAGATTTTTCATTTTACAATTAGTTTTTGAGCCTGAGAGCCTCTCCGCCAGCTTCCGCGCTGAGCGTGTCTTTTTTTCCTTTTCGTCGCCGTACGTGAGCAGACTCCGTACCATACGTGGGCAGCAAGAAAATTCGGGTGGGGGATGCAAGATTTTTTGAAGGTCAAATCAGCTAAAAATGGTGGTATGGCGAAAAAAACACCATTTTTTGACGTTTCTCATCAAGCACTATCCATTGGCATCAAAAAATTGCGAAAAAACGAAAAAAAATTTCAAAAATTGAATTCTGGGGGTATTTTGATTTCTGGGGGGTATTTTAGTTACTCGGGGGGTGCGTACCCCCCAAACCCCCACGCCCAGGTGTGCTCCGTACGTGCATTTTTATTTGCTTGGCTGCAGAACTCGTCTGGTAGTTTTTCCAGCGTAGTGTGCACGCTTCTTTTCGCCGTACGCTTTGTTTTTAATCATTCGTGTTTGTGCCAATTGGCATCAGTTGTAGGCCTTTGGCAGGGCTTTGTGCCCTTGTTTAATTACATTGTTTGATTTTACCCGAATAGCGTAACACGACGGTCGGCAGCATGTATCCTCCATGCTGTCGCTTTTTAATTGCTTTATAATTTTTCTGTCCAAAAAATGTTGTAAAAATTAATTATTTAATTAACGATGCTGGGCTCGGTTGAATTTCCGTGCTGTTGAATTCTGTCCTTGTGATACACTATACTAAGGAACCCTCAATATTTTCAAGCACCGGAATTCGGTCCAAAACAAGTTAAATAATAATCTTTTTGAGCCCTCAATTAGGTTTCCAGGGAACTCACTTTAATTAGGTACTTAATCTCAAAGGGGCTAAGTAAGTAAGTTTCACTAGGTGCGTGCGTAGAGGGCCGGGCCACCTTGAACAGGCCGGGCCGCTTACCCCGAGTCACCGGCTGGTGATCGACTCCTTAAAAAGGGCGAGAACCCCCGTGTGAGCGCATAAGCTTGAGATTCGGGTTAAGTAAGCGAAGTGAACGTAGCTTGAGTCTACCTTTACACATCTGATATTTATTTGTCCTTGGGCCATTGTGGAGACTTAATTTTTTCATAAATGTTGATCGTAATATCAGAGTAATATCAGAATTACAAATCCGACTGAAATTTTCTTTAAACTCTGTGGTTGTGTAAAGTTTACACTGCATATTAACTCTTGTTCTAGAGCCTTGCGGAAGCTTAATTTTTTTTCAAAATGTTCTACGTAAAATCAGAATTGGGAATCTGACTATTAGTTTTCTCTACAACCTGGTAGTTGTGTAAAGTTTGCACTAATCATTTGTTGTTAAAATGTAGTTTAAACTACAAATTTATTTTACTTCAAATCTGAGCGTTAGTGTTCCTTACACTTGATATTTGCGTAAAGTTAATGCTGAAAAAGTTTGATCTGTTAAAATAATGTAAGGCTGTCTTGTTTGAAAAGGATAATGCTGATGTTAAGAACAATATTGTTTTCTGTGTTCTTGAGCTGCTGTCATTATTGTGGCTTGTTACTGTATGTGTTTACTGACTGATGTACTCAAATCATGCTAATTAAAAGTAGGTTACTAGCAAAGAAAATGCTCCGATGGAACAAAAAAGATGAACATACTTGGAATTGTGGATTATTAAGGATGTAAAAGGAGGGGACTAGGAAAAATGTATGTACCTAAAGTCGCAAAATCTGCTAAAAATCAGCCTTTCTCTAAGAAACGCAAAAAATCGAAGTATATTCTGCGGCCAACAGATTAAAATAAATATTTAACCATAAAAATGATTGAAAAAGCAGCACGTTAGCTATGCAGTAGCTTGGGAAATGATATTGAGTAAACTAACAGTCTTTCTAAGCCAATTGAATGAAGTAGCAAACGTCGAAGACAATTGGAGACATGGTTGGTTTAAAACAGTAGGAAACGCGTAAGTTGACTTGAAACAGACTAAATGTAGATACACTAGCATGCCCGTAAGTATTGTGTGCACTAATCAATCGGCCCCTGCTTTGCTTGCTATAATGCTCATAACAAAATAGAACAACTTTAAATACAATACCACTTTGTTTTCTATCAATCAGGTGCCAGCAATTTAAAAAAAGTAACCTTGATAGATTTCGTTTATACACTCTTATCTGAAACTTCGAACATTATTTAAACAAGACACTTTTTTAGAGGCCACAGAATATACTTCGATTTTTTGCGTTGCTTAGAGAAAGTCTGATTTTTAGCAGATTTTGCGACTTTAGGTACATTTTTCCTAGTCCCCTCCTTTTACATCCTTAATAATCCACAATTCCAAGTATATTAATCTTTTTTGTTCCATGCATTTTTCTTTGCTAAGTAGGTACTATAAAAGTGCTTTAAAGTAATTAAAAGGACCAGTACACCTACAGTTACAGATTTTTTATCGTCGGCTGGCAAACTGTATTAGAGCTAAGCCACTTTTGTAAATGAAACAGACAAGGTAGGTAGGTAGGTACCAGGTGAATAATAGGTATGTGTTATTGCCAATTTATTACGTCGCGATGCACTTCAGAAAAAGTAGGTGCAGTAAAATTATGACCCAGTTCGTTTTAATAGTCCGTTTCGGACAAGTTTGGGCATAAATTTTAAAAACCATGTTCGACTGTAAGCTGACAGATTGCGATTATAGCATTGATTTGATATATAATTATCGGAATCCTCGGCTTACTGTCGATTAAAATTGTTGAAATTTACAAAACAAAACGATCAATAATTGTAAACTATAGCTTGTTCCATTCCAAATGACCCATTCTTGATTAATGGCTTATTACCATACGTGGGCAGTACTGAAATTCTGGGGGTGCAAGAGTTTTCAAAGGTCAAAAAATGGCATTAAAAATGGTGGTATGGCGAAAAAAACGCCATTGTCAACGTTTTCATCGAATACTATCCATTAGCATCAAAAAATTGCGAAAAAAACCAAAAAAATTTTAAAAATTAAATTCTGAGGGGGGGGTATTTTGGTTTCTTCGGGAGGGGGGTATACCCTGTTAACCCCCAACCACGCCCAGGTGTGATTATTACTGTTGCAAAATATTTTATGGGTTAGGTTGTTGCTGCTGTCCGTTAGATGCACCACATGAATCAAAGCTTATTAAACATCAATAAGAAGAGTTTAAGCAACCAGCTGCTACGAGAGCATAGCTGAAGATGCCATTGCGCAGCGGAAATATTTTAACAGTAATAAGAATAGCAAAAAATAGGCCGTTTGGAATGGAACAGACTACAGTTTGATTTGACTTTCTGAGTTCAGAAGATCTATCTCTGAAATATGCCTTTTAATGATTGATAGGTACCGTAATCTATCCTACATCGACAAAATATTTAGAAAGAAAGTCAAAAGATAAAAAGCGAGACTTCAAATATACATACGGTGGTCGGAGCGGGATGAGAAATATTTGAATTAATATATAGATGAAAACAGCAGGCTTATCGTTTCGGACAAATAAGTATTTTTAGCATAATACTGTTGGTGTGCGGCGCGGCGTCGCGTCGTGCATCGATCGAATCGAACCACCGTTTTTTCCACTTTTTTGGTCTATTTTGTCAACCAGGGCCGTGCTTAGGGGTTTAGCGGCCCCGTGCAAAACTTATTTTGGCGGCCCTTATAATTTTTAAAACTGGTATTATATGCATCATAATTATCATTTATGTATCTCCTTTACATATGTACCTATATGATCGCAGTTAGCATTCTACTGTAAATTTACTGACAAAATATTGTGCTACATTATTTTAAGTAGGTATCGTATATTTTTCCTCAAATAATTTACCTATTTCGTGAATGATGATGTGCGTTATCACAAAATAATTAAATTTTTAATCAAAAAATGCAAACCCGAAAGAAAAATAAAATTTATTATGTCAATCAAATATTGACGAAGTTTCGCAAGAGAAAATTCGGTTTTTAGGAAATTAAACGATTTTAACAGTTCAGCACACACATGGGCGTGGGGGCGTTTTGGGGGTATGCACCCCCAAGAAACCAAAATTCCCCCAGAAACCAAAATATCCCCCAGAATTCAATTTTTAATTTTTTGTTTTTCCACAATTTTTTGATGCCATTGAATAGTGCTTGATGATAAATGTTGGAAAATGGTGTTTTTTCGCCATACCACCATTTAAAGGCCATTTTTTACCTCTGAAAAATCTTGCACCCCTCCCCCTAGAATTTTGGTGCTGCCCACGTATGGTTCCGCGGTACTGCGTAAAAAGGCAAATTATTGGGATACTGTTTAACTTCGCATATGGTTTGCAATAACACGTCAACATTAAAAAAGTAGGTTACGTAACAGTGCGTTTTCTATAAATCATATTTAAGCATCACTTCTATTTAAGTTCGAAGAAATGGCGATTAATTATGTACATAAGAATCACGTCTTAATTTAGCAGATTGACATTTTGTAAATGAAGTTTCCGAATTTTAAATTAAATAAATAGATTTAATAATTTAAGATCCTTTTTTCATGGTGTTCAACAGAAATAAGCAGCTTCTATTACAAAATAACCCATCTAAAAGTATATTGATGTAACGAGAAAATTAAAACGTCTGAAATAACGCAAATCTGAACTCTTATATTAGTTTTGCAAGGATTAACGCAGATAAAGACAAGCAGGAGAATAAGAAAGTCTATGGAAATGATTGATATTTCGCAGTGCACAGTTATTATTAATATCAGTATCTAAGAGAATAAGCGAATTTAAGTCAGATTAAGCACAAACAAAAAGGAATTTCATTTCATGGCTTGCTATTGCAACTTTTTAATAAGTAATGATGAATTTCAAAATAATAAAATATGATTTGAATTTATTGAGGCAATTATAAAATACGATTTTTGTTTGCATTTCGTAAAACCTCTACATCAGGATAACTGACAAGGCTTAATGTTTACACGAATCAAACTTCTTATTAAACAAGGTTAAAATCAATAAGACAAAATGAAAATTGTTCATTAAATCTAAGATTTTCGGAATATATAAATCTTCACAGAAAATCAGGTGCATAGAGATAAATGCTGTAATATCAGAGGAGCTTTATCGATAGAAACGAGATTAGAACGACATTCATGTAGTAAAACCATAAACCTTCATCCGTATGAGCAAATACATTGCAGTACCGCGCACGACTCAGACAGCTACAGCTACAAACGTATATGACTGTCACTTATAAAATGCACCGATAGATTTTCGTCTGTTTTGGGACACGATTGCTGATTTAAATTCAACTTTTGTCTAGGCCCGCATATCATTTAAGGCAAAAATCTGCTGCCTTATTCTCAAAATGCTATTTTTGCATGTACGCTACACATGAATGAGCACACCAGGATTTGGGGGGTTTTTGGGGGGTATGCCCCCAACCCCGAGAAACTAAAATACCCCTCCCTCCCCAGAAACCAAAATACTCCCCCAGAATTCAATTTTTTAATTTTTTTTTTGTTTTTTTTCCGCAATTTTTTGATACCAATGGATAGTGTTTGATGAGAAACATCGAAAAATGGTGTTTTCTTCGCCATAACACAATTTTTAAGGCCATTTTTTACCTTTGAAAAATCTTGCACCCCCCAGAATTTCCTTGCTGCCTACGTATGGGCATGAGTATTGGTGACATACACGCTGTATAGGTACGTGTTTTACGTTACCTACATACTTATACCTATTACACTAAGCGGAACGGAAATCTTGAGAACAAGTATAGCTTACTCAGCATTCTCTCAAAAATGCAAGTAACGATTTTAAACTGCTGTTTGCATTAGAACGGCGAAAAATCGATCCTTTTGAACGTACATATGTATCGAATTATTGTACGAGGGCCGCCAAAAAACGAATTTTATATGGAATGCACTTCAACTTTTTTAGCGGCCCCTAATTTTAGCGGCCCTGTGCGGCCGCACAGTTCGCCCCTAAGCACGGCTGTGTTGTCAACCAAAACTTTGGGAAATGGAAAAAATTTTTGGGCTTGGTTGGCATTTGTGGAAAATTTTTGTAATGTTAAAAATGCGTTTTAGAGACTTGAAACTTCAAAAAATTTTTCGGCGCTTCGCGCCGAATTGATTTAATTCTTACTTATTATTGATCTCTAAGCCGCGCCGCGCCAATTGCAGCATTTTTACCGACAACCTGGTCTAGAACCTCACTACGATTGAAAATCCTTATCTTCTGCTCGGATTCAGTTAGTTTTTGTAATGCAAAAATGCGTTTTAGAGAAGTGAAACTACAAAAATTTTTAATTGATTTAATTCTTTTTTGTTATTATTATTTGAGCCGCGCCGTGTCAACTGCAGCATTTCTATTGACAATTTGATCTAGAACTTTACTACGATTGAAAATCATTATCTTCTGCAGTTAGTTTTTGTAATGGAGCAAAAATGCGTTTTAGGGAAGTGAAACTACAAAAATTTTCAATTGATTTAATTCTTACTTATTATTGATCTCTAAGCCGCGCCGCGCCAATTGCAGCATTCTTATCGACAATCTGGTCTAGAACTTTACTACGATTGAAAATCCTTATCTTCTGCACGGATTCAGTTAGTTTTTGTAATGCAAAAATGCGTTTTAGAGAAGTGAAACTACAAAAATTTTTAATTGATTTAATTCTCTTTTGTTATTATTATTTGAGCCGCGCCGTGTCAACTGCAGCATTTCTAAGTTGACAATTTGATCTAGAACTTTACTACGATTGAAAATCATTATCTTCTGCAGTTAGTTTTTGTAATGCAAAAATGCGTTTCAGGGAAGTGAAACTACAAAAATTTTTAATTGATTTAATTCTTACTTGTTATTGATGTTTGAGCCGCGCTGGCGCCAATTTGCAGCATTTTTATCGATAATCTAGACGTAGAACTCCACTACGATTGAAAATCCTTACCTTCTGCACAATTTTTTGAAATGCAAAAATGTTTTAGAGAGCTAAAATTTCAAAATTTTCTCGGCGCTTCGCGCCGTTTGATAAATTATAGTTTTAATTGTCAAAAACGACTTCAGAATTGGCTAAAATGCTTCACTGAAGAAAGGAAATTCAAAGTTTAAACATAAATAACGTATACTGATCGTGATATTTCTTGTGGAGCGCGAAATTTTTATACAAAAAGTGCATCAAACACCGCTATTGCATGTGTACATAGGATTTTCTACTTGAAAAACACTGTCGATCACCATAAGTCACTATAAAGTGCGTCAAAATTACTGACACACGGAATCATAGGCGTAGCAGGGGGGCAGTGGGGGCACATACCCCCCCCGAAATTTTTCAGAAATTATGTTGACTTTTCTGGCGCAATGAGTCCAGAACATTGAGTTCAAAAAGGCACAAACGTCAAAATTTTCCGGCGCTTCACGCTTAGTCATTATTATTTATTGTTATACAGATCCGATGAGTTCAAAAGCTTGAATCTGTTAAAATAATCTAGCGATTCGCATCACTTTAATTATTTAATGCACTATTAGTTCATTGAATGAAGCTGTACATGCTTGTTGAACATAATAGTAAAAGTGCGAAAATGTTTGCGTACCAATTTTTATATTCTCTGCTTTGTTTATCTTTGTTTACAAGGACGCATAATTCTATTTTAAATAAAAGAAAGGCGAAATTTTCTTGTGTTTCTGCGCATTTTCTGTTTTCTGAACTATTTATAATAAGAAGGCCACAAATGGGCCTGAAAACGGTAAGAACAAAATTATCATTGATACATCTTTCAATCACTTATTGGTTGCGACTTGCGACCCGTTTGCTGCTCTCACTTAGCAAAGGTCGAAAAACGCATTTCAGCTCAGAAGTTTTGTGCAGTGTAGTAGTTCATCAATTTTAAGTTTTTTTCGGGCTTAATCCAGGACCGAGATTTTGCCGATTTGCGAAAATTTTAACGTTACTAATAAATTAGAGTGCTTTTTTACAAAATTTTCCGGGGTTCTGCCCTGACCCCGTTGGGGCGCTTGAGCGCGCCACCCTAGACCCCCAGCCGTACAATCTCGTTTTACACGTGCAAAGAGATATTTAGGAGGACAGAAAAGGTAAAAGGATTAAGAATTTTTAAAATTTCTGGCGCTTCGCGCCGCAATTAGTCTATCTTTTCTGTATGATTTAAGCAGCATAAATTGAGTTTAAAGAGTAAAAACGTCAAAATTTTCCTGCGTATAGCACCGCCGATGATTGTCTTTCTTTTTGTAAAGCTCCAGCATTGCGTTTAAAAGCCTGGATCAGTCAAAATATCTTCATACTAAGTTTACAATTCGTAGTTTTCCTGTTCTGCTCTGTCAGACTATTAGTATTCGGTATTCATATATCTATACAACATGTTAAGGGCGGTAAAAAATGACTGAATTTCTTGGTGCTCTGCGCCACTTATGATTTACGAACTGTTTGTCAATAAAAAAGCCGTAAATTCTACATGAAAACGGTAAAAATTTCGAAAATTTTTGGCGCTTCGCGCAGTTGGCTCCTCACAATCAGTGCGCCATAGAATACCGTTTAGAAAAAACTGGAAGAATGCGAAAAAGCGAGAGCGATTAGTGATTAAAATTGAAAGTGATGCTAAATTGCTAAAACCATGTTTGAACTTGGAATGAAAATAAAATCTTGAACTTAACCAGCTTTATTAGTATTCTCTATAAGCAAGTGAAGTATCGTTTTTATCCTTTTTAAATTGGTATGTAATCATGCAATGTTAATTGTTAATCTTCAACCCCGACCCCGACCGGGGTGAAGATCTGACCCTGTACTATCACTGCTGTCAACCGTAAATAAACGATGTTCACTGCATTCTCTTTTATCTAAGGTCCTACCCGGGTATACCCGGGTATACCCGGGTACCCGGGTACTCGAATTACCCGGGTACCCGGGTAATGAAACAGCCGGGTACCCGGGTAGTAAAATTTGCAAAGTGTGCAGCTCTACTACTGATAAGCAACAATATAACCGTGGCCGTATTTAGGGGGGGGCGTCTCCCTCTTGGCAAGAAAAAATTCTTGAAAGGTAAGATAATGCACTGAAAGATGGAAAAATTGCCTGTCTTCGACGTGAAATCTTCACAATTTAACAGGGCAAAATCGCAAAAAAATCGCCAACAGTTCAATTCAGGGGTACTCTCAGATTTCAAGGGAGGGGCTTTCGGTTTCTCAGAGGAGGGGGGGCGTCCAAACACCATATATTCCCAAAACCTATGTTTGATTGCGTCAGAATGCAGAAAAGTTTTATCGTTATTCTTTCAATTTATTTTATTTTATTTTAATTTATTTTATATTTATATCAGGCTTATGCCACCAAAGTTCTTAGTGTTATTCATCATTTTAAAACCTAATTGCAAAGAATGAAACGACTTAGGGAAATCGTTTATAAACAACTTAAGCACTACTTTGTATTGTAAAAAAATATTTTTTTATCCTAGCTCTGTCAATTTTCCTCAATTTTTTGGAGAAAAATCGCCCATTCTTCAGAAATATTTGAGAGAAACGAAATATTGACGAAATGCATAAAACTTGACAAATTGTCAAGGCGCTCTTATGCGACAAAAATGCAAGTCTGTGTATTTTTAGTTATCAACATGTTTTCGTTCTGGCGTCTTTGTACCTAAATAAAATGGTCTTTTGCCTCTATTTATGCGTTGCACCTATTGAAATAATATACCTACACAGTATGCATAGCTTTGACAAGCAAATACGATGTGAAATCATGAAAAAACCTAGGGCTGGAAAGAGCTGGGGGCATTTTTTCGAAATTTTAGTATTTTTGGGATTTTCACTTAGGCAAATAGATAGGTACTGTTGCATTATTCTTGTTGATTCGCTTTTGCTTATTGTTTTATGCAATGCGAGTTCAGTCGCCCGGTCTCTATTGGATGGTTGATTCTTTTCACAAATTCTGACTTTTGGGCTTTGAATTATGCATGATTTTTTCGAGCTTTCAAATTTAATTGTGGCGTATAAATATGTTTTATATTTATGAGTTCTACTTGATTTAATTATTTATCCTTCTAATTATTTCCCTCACTCCTGCGTAAGTGATTCTTCCTCATTTTTTTCTTTAAATGTTCAGTACCTAGATATGCGACCTTTCAATTCGTTTTTTGAAAATTACATGGTATATTTTTTGGTTTTAGAATGTAAATCACTTGATTTTTATGTTTAAACCTATTATTGCAAACATATTCATGCCTGCTTGACCAAATACTTGCGCCAGCATTTAAAATAAACCTGAGTAAATGGCGCTCAACGTAGTAATAATAATAATAATAATAATAATAATAATAATAATAATAATAATAATAATAATAATAATAATAATAATAATAATAATAATAATAATAATAATAATAATAATAATAATAATAATAATAATAATAATAATAATAATAATAATAATAATAATAATAATAATAATAATAATAATAATAATAATAATAATAATAATAATAATAATAATAATAATAATAATAATAATAATAATAATAATAATAATAATAATAATAATAATAATAATAATAATAATAATAATAATAATAATAATAATAATAATAATAATAATATATAATAATAATAATAATAATAATAATAATAATAATAATAATAATGATAATGATAATGATAATGATAATGATAATGATAATGATAATGATAATGATAATGATAATGATAATGATAATGATAATGATAATGATAATGATAATGATAATGATAATGATGATAATGATAATGATAATGATAATGATAATGATGGTGATGGTGATGGTGATGGTGATTATTCTTATTTTTATTATTAAAACCCGAGTGCGAAATTTCGTGGGTTGGGTTTTGGCCAACCATGGTACGGGTAGAGACGAAGATCGATTTGACATTTTTGACCCACACCCGACCCGCAAGAGTACGGATGGCTTGAATTAGCATTTACCACGCTAATTTTTCACCAGCATAATACCCATATGGTGTCAGTAAATAGTGATGCGTGACGCATGTCCTTTTCAATACAGCTGTTTGAGGATGTCATAAAATTTTGCAGATTAATGTGCTGTTTGCCAGTGCAAATAGATTTAAATAAATAAAGAAATTAATGATATGCTAAATTACAATTATATGCTTCTTACTATTCAATGGACTCAAAGAAAACTGACTTCTGTATACGTATTATAATATCAGAAATGATAAGCAGTTGCCGTATATTAATTTAATCAGACAACAGACGCCACTGCGCTTATGGATTAAATGATTATTAAAGAATGAAATAATTTTGTTTTGAAACTGCTGAAAACAAGTGCAGTTGTCTGTCACGAAGTAGTTACTTCGTTCTAGAAATCTTCAAAGAAACAGATACTTAGATAAAAAGAATATACCTAATCGTTTAAATTGCCTATAATGCAGGAAGATTGAAAAGCGTAAAAATTACTTTATTTTGCAAAAAATGTTTTCGTATCCGTCAACACGTTTTGCTATAGGCCGACATTTTTATTAGCTCGGGGCATGGCAACATTCAGTAGAGCAGTGCTAACAAATCGTGAATGTGAACGATATGTACAATCTGTTTGTTGGAGTGCTTCAATCTTTAATTCTCGCATTTGTCCCATTAAGCTATCCTTAGTAAATCGAATGTAAATATACTAAACATATTAAAAGAATATTAAGTAAGAGACGTATGTATTGGAAGAAATATAAACGTAGTTAGTTATTTACACGAATGCAAGTATAAATCCTTTTCCGAAAAATTAAAGATTTAAATCAAAAATTTTCCTGCATTTGAAGAAATTAATCTTTTTCTGACCAGAGTCTAAAATCTTTTGATAAATTTGTCAACAATCACTTATTAATCATCATTCTATTCCGCCTCTTTTTTAGGATCACAAAATTCTTCCTGGTCCTTTAGAAAAGACAAATTTGTTTAATAACTACATAGGTACTTTTCTTCAGTTTTTCTCGGCAAACTGCAAGCCATTCATTTTAACGCTTGTAGAAAGTGCGGCTGGTCTTGAATCATATATATTTTTTTTTCAATTGGTCCTGACCAGACATCCACAGCATGGGAATTCTGGGGGCGGGGATGAAATTTTAATATGTCCCGTTGAGCCCAAAAATGGTGGTTACCACACCTGGGCGTGGTTTGGGGGGTATGCACCCCCCAGAAACCAAAATACCCCCCCAGAAATCAAAATACCCCCCAGAATTCAATTTTTGAAAATTTTTTTCGTTTTTTTTCGCAATTTTTTTGATGCCAATGGATAGTGCTTGATGAGAAACGTTGAAAAATGGTGTTTTTATCGCCATACCACCATGTTTAAGGCCATTTTTCGACCTTCAAAAAAATCTTGCACCCCCCCCCCAGAAATTTCTTGCTGCCCACGTATGGTGGTTACGCGTCAGAAACGCCGTTTTTTGGCGTTTCTGACGATGTTATATCTTTCTAGAACATAAAAACGTAAAAAATTTTGAAAAAACAAAAAGTCGAACAAATGCAGTCAAAACATGAGTAATTTGACACTTTTGAGAAAATTGGTAATTGAAAACGCTATAAAAACACCTTTTCTACGACTTTTAAATATTTTTTGCGAACATTCGAAAGGCAGCTAATTCTGGGGGAAGGGGAAAAACATTTTACGGGGGGGTGAAACCCCCAACCCCTCCTTCGCAAGATCATGCGTGGTCCTGACGGGCTTTGCCATCTTTTTCAAGAAACTTCTAAATTATTTTGCAGAGCCTTTAGCAATAAACTATTTTCAATCTTTTTTTTAAGCAGGTCCATCCCTTATTTGTGGGAAATAACCAATGTAGCTGTTAAATTTAAAAGTAAAATATTTTCTCAACTTTAAATGGACTCTTGTCTTCCTCTCAGTTTGGCTTTCTTAAATCGGAATCCACGCGAATTACAACTATTTCTCAATTCAGCTTTATTTCGGTTCAATAATGATTTAATGACACTATTACAAGTACGAATATGCCCGATATTGCGCAAGACAATGAATGTAGTAGTATCATTCCAACTTTCAACAATTCCACTTTGCCGCGTACTTCAAAAAAACGCAATAAGCCTTCAGTAGTGGTCCTTTCAACTGCTCAAGAAATTATTTCGCCATCGGCTAATGGATGTTCCATAATCCAGCCAGTTAATCAGTCTCAAAAAAGCTTCGTGCGGATGTGTAACAGAGCTAAACGGGTCAGATTTTTTCGTAATGGAGATCAGTATTTTAAAGGTAAATCCAATTATACTTCAACGAACGTAATTTTAATTCATAATTTATTTGATCAGTAAATTGATTAAATATGTGCTGCAAGCAGACGTGCATATGACATAGCATATGGAGATTAGAGATAAGGATCTGGGGGAAAACATAGTAAGATGAAGGCCAAAAACGGGCAAAAGTCAATTTTTTTTGCGAAAGGGATTGAAATCGATAAGAACCTGAGAATTAATGTACTTATTACGTTTTTAAGGCTTGCTATACTAAACATTTTAAGACCATTCTATCTGAAAAAACTGCCCCCAGATCAGGCTGATTTAAGGCCGGCTATGCTATGCGAATGCAATTTGGCTGAAAATTCTAACGCGACAGCATTCAGCAATGATCGCTGTTAGATGCAATCTCGTTGGATTGATTGATTGAAACGAGTATGAATCCATCGGTTTTAATGTCTCACAAGAACTTAATGCGCTTAAAGTCTGTTTTATTTAGCTTTGCGATCTTATTTCGAATTTTATCCGCATTCATAAGGCTACAAAAGTGGTTTAAAATTTTGATACAGTAATGCGACTTAAGGATGACAAAGGTGTACCATAGCCGGTGATCTAAACATACATGCACAGCATGGGAATTCCGGGGGGGTGAAATTATAAAGTGCCTTTTTAGCGTCCGATAATGTTAGGTACGCGTCAGAAACATCGTTTTTAATTCAGCGTTTCTGACGATGCTCTACCTCTCTAGAGCACAAAAAACATGAGAAAATTTCGAAAAAATAAAAAAAAATCGGAACAAATCGAACAAAACATGAGTATAATGGCGCAAAGCGCCGAGAATTTAGCACTTTTGTGCAAGTAGATAGCTAAAAACGCTTAGAAAAGCATCTTTTTTGCAAATTAGAAAATTTTAGGGAACTTTCAGAAAATCGCTAATTCTGTGGGGGGAAGTTTTGGGGGTGAAACCCCTCTCCCCGCCCTAAATCCACCCAAGATCATATATGGATAGGACCGAGGGTACTTTTGGACCCTCGGCCGAGGCCGAGGCACCGAGGCAGTTTAAAATCCTTGTCTTGGCCTAGGCCGAGGCCGAGGCTGAGCTTCGTGCCGAGATTAATGTATGTAGGTATAGATGAGGTCTAGTTCATGATATATCGATGGTAAGATAGAAGTAAGTCGCAGTTATAGTTATGCTGCAATGTTCACAAGTGTGAATAACGTTTGATTCAATTAATAAAGTGAGAAAACTTATTTCAGTAGATCATGAATCATTTTCACCCTGTTAAATGAAACAAAAAATTGAAAAGATGCATAATTGAATAACTAAAATGAAACAAGTGAGAATGAAATGCATGATGTAAATCCAAAAAGGCTATATAGCTAATTTTCTGATACCAAAAGGACAATAGAGTCGTTTTTACGAAGCACATAGCTATCTAGCAATTTTTGGTTTTCACCCCCTTGAAAGTTTGACCTTGCGCTTCTATGGTATCCCCTACCAGAACTTTTAAGAAGTAGTATCCCCCTTCAGGCCATTTTGGACCAAAACCGATTGCTTGAACCACGAAAAAGCGTCAGATGACGTCTAATTGTGTAAATAATTTGAAGTACATATACTCGTATGTACTTATTTTTAGAGCAACCGACTGTTCAATTCATTCATCCAGACTCTTTTCAACTGAATTTACAAACTTATTCTGATGGTCAGTCAGCAAGTTCATGTCTGCAACAACACCAGTCCAGTAGATAAATGCAGGTTAATAAGTATGTAAGATGCAAAACGGTCAGGGGCGTAACCAGCCGGGGGCGGGGGAAGAAGGAGGGGAGGGGCGGACCCCCCTCCGAAAAGAAAAAAAATATTTATATTTTTCCCAAGGGTTCCACTAAGAAAAAATTAATAATTTTTGAAGTCTAGTAAAAGGACAAACAGAATACGTTTTTAGAACACTTGAGCTGCTGAATTCGAAATTTTTCGGCGCTTTGCGCCAGATTTCTTATTTTATATTATGTCTTTATCCTAGAACTGCAGACTTTACTTAAACATGGTAAATATGTCAAAAATTTTCGGCGCTTCTCGCCGATTTATTATTTTCTGCTTCAGTTCGCTTTAGAAAACCGAAATGTGTTGGGAGTCAAGCTTGAACTTAATATTGAGAAATTAGCCATATATATGGGTTAAAGGATAGATTTTTTACATCGAAGTTTGAAAAGAAGCATAAAAATTTTGAATTTTTTAGAAATGTTTTTCTTCACCATGGTATATATCTCACTGAGGAACGCTCAAAAGTGCCATTTTTTCGCCCACCTTTTAATGGTTTTCAGATAGAAAACTTCAAAAATTTTGGCCCCCCCCTCACGAAATAAAATCCTGGTTACACCTCTGAAAACGGTCAAGGTTATGTTTGCAGATGCAGAAACATTATGCAAGTAAGATGTGATACCGGATTCTAAAGTCATACAGTCCGTACTTTTACGTGCATCTAGAGACACACCTGGGCAATGCCTCCTGTCGCCCTCCATCGACAATAGGCCGAGTTCCGGGCTACGTTTTGTATATAATATCTTTAATTCGGAAGACAAGCTCCTGTATCACACAATATCCGTATTATAAAATGATTAAATTAGGACAGATGAAGATTACAATTTTTCCAAACAGTGGCCGACCAACCAATCTGAAAATTGGATGCCGCTTGCGTACTAATTCATTCTTACCTCGATTAAAATTAACAACTCGACTAGATTTTTTTGCTTGAACTGAATAACACTTGCCTGAATGACTCGGTCGGCGAAAATTCCCATTTCTCAATTAGCTTTTTCATTCGTCTTCTGAATTTTAAGCTTTTTCCGTTTGTTAATTAAGTGTTTATAATTAAAAATGTTCAGGTGTGTGGTATGCTGTAGCATACGACCGTTTTCGTTGCTTTGAAGCGTTGCTAGAGGACCTGAATCGCACGATTGGTGATTTAGTTAATTTGCCGCATGGAGTTCGTTGCATTTTCAGCATCGACGGGCAGAAACGCATAAATTGCTTAGAAAACTTAGTTGACGGCGAGAGTTATGTTTGCTCGTCGAATGATGTTTTCAAAAGAGTGAGTTTCACACGATCCTTCATCAGTACAATGCACGTAAAGATGGAAAAAGTGTATTTTTGTCTTTAAATCGTCGAATCTTCGACGCGTCCCACCAGAAACGAAGTATTTTCCGTAATTTTGTAGTTTTCACTGCCTATTGACACAAAATCAATTTTTTCAAAAGTACGAATTTTTTGTCTTAAACGGATGGAACGTGTTGAGAAACGCTTGAAAATTCGGTTTTTACTAGCTATTTCAGCCATTTTTTGAGATATGAAATCGTTTATCTTAGGTCCTCTCCGTTGAGCGAATCCTGAATACGGTTCAGATTTCGTATATATGTCTCTTTATAGGGTGGCCCTATCAACAAGGCTACAAGAACTCTTCTGCATAAGTTTCGCTCTGCTTAATTAAGCTATCAAAATTTTGACTTGTGGCTTTGAATTATCCGAATCGATTAAATTCAAAGAATCTCTATAAGCCGTACATGCACATAATAAGGTGAGGGGGCATAATCCCCCGCTGAAGGGACAGCCAGACAGGTACTGTTCTGCTTGAGCCGACGGAACATTTTTTTGCATTTTTTGGGTCAAAAGCAGTAACAATGTCAAAATTTCACTTTTATAAGATTTTTACTCAAAAAGCGCTTGAGATTGAACAATTTATGAGTTTTTAGTGCTAAAAGTGATGTTATGCAGTCAAAATGAACTAAAAATGCTTTAAAATGCAATATTACCACAAAAATCGTTTCATAGGCTACTTTGATCGTTTTAGTCGTTTAAACAGCAAGAAAACCGTGAACGTTAAATTTACTGTTTTGTATATCTGGGATTTCACTCCCTCTGCAGACCCTGACCTTGTGCTTCAATGCTATGAACCCCAAGTTTTTTAGGATACAAATGCAATTAAGTGTAAAATGATGAGAAACTTACAAAGCTGAACCAAAACAAATCTGAATTTAAGATGAATAACGAAGAAACTAAAGACCCTTTTATAGCTACTTTATGGAAAAGCAGAATTTTACTAATTGAGACCACTAGTTACATAACTGTTTTCTGTTGTAACCACGGTTTTTTTTTGTATTGGGCAAAGAATTTTCCCGATGTACGAAGACTTTTCGGGACTGTCTTTGTACATGTACAAAGATTTTTGGGAAGACAAAAACTGTAAAAAATGTGTAAAATTCCCAAAAATTTTCGGCAGTTCGCGTCGAAATGAGTACTTCTCTGTCCTATATATCTTTATAGTGGCGAAATTTGCATTTAGAATGCAAACATGTCAAATGTTTTGGCGCTTTGCGCTGTTTTGAGACAATTTTCATACAATCACGTGGAGAAGTGAATGGGCTTTCAGAATATGTATTATACTTAAATCATAAATGAAATGTAAATAATTAATAATATAACAAAGAGTGTGGCGCCAAAACGGCGTCGCTAAAACGACCAATTTCGAAAATTTTATCACTGAGCCTTGTTCGACATGCAGATCGATTATGAAAAAGCGCGAGAGCCGGTCTGGAGTTACAGTACGCCAAGGAGGCCGAAATTCGAGATTGGTCGACGCGGCTTTACAACTCTGCCCGAATCCTCGGCCGCCTATTTGAACGAATTTGTGCGTCCCAAGATAATCACAGTCGTCCGAAACGGTTCGAAGCCACGCAAAGTGGTTCGCATTCTGCTGAACAAGAGAACGGCGCGCTCTTTTGAGCAAGTTTTGTCCGACGTTACGGCTTTGGTCAAATTAGATACCGGAGCAGTTCGGAAATTATACGCATTGGATGGCAAATTGGTACTTATATGTGTAGGGCCGTATTTAGGAAGGCGGTAGCCGCCCCCTCCTTATCCAGAAAAACTTTGAAACGTAAAATGATTCACGAAAAAAATGAAGAAATTGCATGTCTTTGACGTAAAATCTTTTAATTTCCGGCGCTTCGCTCCACTTGTGAAGTATTTTCCGTAATTTTGGCTCAAGCGCAACCGGAAAAACGACTCTTTTATAGCTTTTTAAGTGAGAAAAATCGTTCAAAAATTTCGAACTTTATGATCTTAATGGATGGAACATATCAAAAAACATCGAGAAATGCGGTTTTTGCGGGGATCCCGACAAATTTGCCGAGATATAGACCAGGGTCCGCCTCCGTCGCCGAATCCTAGATTCGGGCCTGCATATGTATATGTGTGTTGTGCAGAGAAGCAAACTTGGGAATTCTGGGGGAGGGGGTTAGGTAAGAAGTGCCCTTTTTGGGCTCAAACACGGTGGATGCGCATCTAAAATAACATTTTCAGCTTCTCTGAGGATGTTCTATCTTTCTAGAGCGTAAAAACTTAAATTCAACAGAATATTGTCAAAAAAGGAGTATAAGGCGCGAAGCGCTGAAAATTTGATACGTTTGAGCATACAAAAATTGCTTTCAACATCACCTTTTGTACGATTTTTTGGAAAATCGCGAATTCTGTGGGGAGGGATGAAAACCTCTAAACTCCCATGATTCGCTTATTTTTTCTGTAATGCGTTGAAGTTGATTCCTAGCGAGGGCCTAACAGTTTGTGACACCCTGCATTTTCTTTTTAAAAGCCTCAGACGATGGCAATGTTGGAATACCATCTTTAATAGCTGAAAGACTAACAAACATATTTTTCATGCTCTACAGTTTATTTAAGGTGACATGCTTAATCGATCTTTTCGGCGATGAAGACGTCTTCGTAGCTTGTGGCAACGAAAAGCTAACCATCGAGGATCTGTTATTAGATTCGGAAGGTGATTTTGACTTTGCATTATGTATATTACATATGATAATTCTCGTATTTGTACTTGGGCTTCACGCAGACACGCACAATAGCTGAACTCTGGGGAGAAGGATGAAAATTTAAAGTGCATTCTTCGGGCTCAAAAACGGTTGATGCGCGTTGATGCTTTATCTTTCTGGAGCGTGAAAACATGAACAAACATCGGGAAATATCGAATAAGTTGAACAAAATCAGTCAACAAATGAGTTTACGATGCGAAGCTTCGGAAATTTAACATTTCTGAGCAAGCAGATAGCATAAACGCTTAAAATGGTACCGTTTATGCAGTTTTTTTTAGAAAATCGCGAATTCGGGAAGGTGGTAAAATAATTTTTGGGGGTTGAAAACATCTAAACCTCCTCCCCTAAGATCATGCATTAGATCAATTTTGTCCGAGTAAGATACAGTTTTTCACTTAGTGGTGTATTATATAGATGAATTAATATCTTGAAATAAAGCTATGCATGTAAAGTAGAGCATCCAATAATATACACAGAGTATGGCACACATGTAACGGCTAAAACTTCGAAATGGGTCCCGCCGCGGCTATTGAGGGGGTTGGGTAAACGACCTTCAATTTTTGCTAAAAACGGCCAAAAAATACCGAAAAAAGGGCCAAAAAATTCAATTTTCTTCAAAAATTGAGAGGGGGTCATAATTTTTCTGGCTTTTCTGTGATTAAGGGGACGTCCAACTTTGGGTGTGTGGATCCTCTATCCTTCCCTGTGACATGTATGGAGTATGGTAACCTTTAGAAAAAACGGAAGCAGCTCTAATTCCCTTGATTTTTGTACACGTGTGTTTGGTATGTGAAAAGAGAACGAGGAAAAGAAATTTGATTGAAAATGAACTAATATTGGTTTAGTCACACGATCCAAAAGTCGCGAATTTTGTAATGCGTATGTTGCTGATAAAAAGGCACGGAAATTCAAATTTGAATATCAGCATATTTAGCTTCATCTGTTGACTTGTGAGAAAAGCGATCATCACATTTGTTTTTGGCATATTGAATATGACTATAAAAATACAATTTCTTGGAAAAGTCGTTAAATTTTCGATAATGCAAAATCGCCAAAAATACGAAACGAGCTCTAAAATCCTCAATTTTTACATGATTAACATGCGATTTTCAGCAGAGAGTATTTCTCGAACCTTATTTTTCCATTTTGTTTACGAGTTTTGTTGAAAAACTAGCATTTTTCGTAATTTTTTTCCATGCATTCTTTAACTTATATAAGCACATTCTAAAATTTCACCCTATACTATGATTTTTACTAATTTTCGTTATTTTGGCCTTAAATTCCGAATCAATAATTCGTCATTAAATTTCAGAATACAAAATGTTGTACAGTTCAAAGTATAAACCGGTGCTCAAGAACTGCAATGCGGTTCCGCGGACATCTTTCGCAGCACGCGGGCCCAATGGCAATTTTAAAGCTAAAGTTCGTTTCGGTGAGTAAAATAATTCATTTGAAAATAAATGAAAATTCATTTAACTCGTTTTATGGTTATTAATTCGACTGTTATTTAAGCTCTTTCGCTTATAATATTTCATTTGCGATGTCCATATTTCATCCACACTGTTATATGGCATGAGTGGCGTACACCTAAAAATGTATTAGGGCTGTTCACTTTACCTTTTCTCCTTTCCTCATGACATAGTTTCCCAAGGTCCATAATTCAGAGAGTGGGGGAAAATAAAATCCAGAAATTCGGGAGCAGTAAATTTAGGGTTCGATCCTTTTTTGCAAGCCAAATGTGAAAAAAATTGAAACATCATATACGAAATATTTTAAGGAGGAATACTGCATTTTTAAATATTTTATATTCAATTCTGACTCGTCTCTTCACCATTATTAGTAAAAATATAAGAACTCATCGAAAATATTGACTTCTTAGATAGTTTTTACCTTCATCCCAAGCATTTAATGGAAAAATAGAACAGAAAAATACTAGTTAGCGCAAAGCGCCGAAAACATTAAAAAAAATTTTTTTTTAAATAAAAAAAATTAAAAAAACATTAAAAAACATTAAAAAAACATTTCCTACTTGCCGTCCCCAAAAATAATGCAGACAATATTTGATAGTTCAAAATCGTCTGACAGTGACTCGAGTCTTGGACTCTGAAGTAGGGGTAATACGCTCCCTAACCCCCAACGGGGACGTATGCCTCTTGGTATTCGTCGCACCCTCTCCTAAATAAGGAATAGAAATTTTACTTTGCCGGAAATTTTAAGGAAAATTTAAAGTTTTATATTGAAAGGTAAATTATTCATGTCTACTTCTAATGAAAATGCTTATTTTTCATACGAGCAAGATTAGAAATCCAGTTGTTTCTCAGTAATAAAAATTTGCTTCTTTATTTCGAACTACATATTACATATGTTCATATAGGGACACATTTTCGCTTCGTGTACTTATCTATTTCTTGTCAGTTACATGCTGTTAAGTGGAAAACTTTCAGACAATATCACATTAAGGCAATAACTTGCTCTAGCTCTGTTTTTGTCTTCTGTGAACTCACAATTTAGGCCGACTTCGGTTGCCATTTGATGTTTTTGTATTCATTTTTAAGGCAACGGGTATAATGGAGCTAGTCCGGAAGTTAGACGAAAATTTTTGGTTGCCAAAAATTCTCGAAGATCAAAGTTTATCCAGGTAAGAAAGGAAGGGCGCGAAGGAATTTAAGTAGGTACTTTTCTTGAATAGTTTGCACAACGACACATAGATACATAGCAGGCATATATGTGCCTGTTCTTGGAGGGGGTTTGGCTTGACCCACAGAATGACAACTGACCTCGCAAAATGGCTGCTACCCACAAAAAGTCGATTGTCTAAAAAAAATTTTAGAAAGTGTTATTTTTTAAACGTTTTTAGTCAACTTTTTGTTCAAAAGTGTCAGATTTTCGGATGCATCGCGACATACGCTCATTTATGACTATCTATATTTTGTTGAGAAAACGTTGTTTTGACGTATACCTACCCACAGTGTTTTTTTTGTACTCGGCAAAGATTTTTCCCGATGTACACAAACTTTTCGGGACCGTCTTTGTACATGTACAAAGATTTTTGGGAAGACAAAAATTGCAGAAAAGGTCTGAAATTCGCAGAAATTTTCGGCGCTCCGCGCCGAAATGAGTAATTGTGTGTTCTGTATATCTTTATAATGGCAGAAATTGCATTTCAAAAGTAAAAATGTCAACTTTTTCGGCGCTTCGCGCCGTTGGAAGACGATTCTTATCGATTTTTGCCCTTAGAGACCCAGAAATTAGCTAAAATACACTACCAAAAGTCGAACAACTCTGTTTTTACCAACTAAAATCGCTACTGTACCATATTATAGTATCCAAAAATTTGTGTGCACAAAATGTACAAAGATTTTTGGGAAGACAAAATTGTAAAAAGGTGTAAAATTCTCAAAAATTTCGGCGCTTCGCGCCGAAATGAGTAATTGTTTGTCCTATATATCTCAAAAATGGCAGAATTTGCATTTAGAAATGGAAAAACGTCAAATTTTTCGGCGCTTCGCGGCTTTTTGAGACAATTTTCAGTAATGTTTGGCGTCAGAAACCCAGAAATTAGCTAAAATATACTACCAAAGATCGAAAACCCTGTTTTACCATACTAATACTGCTACTGTACTATATTATAGTACATAAAAATTTGCATCTACAAAATGTACTAAGACTTTTGGGGACCATCTTTGTACATGTACAAACGGACTTTGTACAAGAAAAAACACTGCCCACCCATCTTTTTTTACCCCAAAAAAGGCACTTTTTGAAAAATTTTTCGGGGCTGGCCCCCCTCTAATTCCCGTGCTGTACTTGTATCATAGCAGGTATGCACGGTGATGAATATAATGCTATATAGGAATAAAATGGTAGCGTGGTAGGTTGAAAATTGAATAGACTAAAAATATAAAGAATGCGTACAACCGAAGTTAGCTTTTGAAGTTTAACGTATGGGCGTATAGCAAGGTTTGTAAACTATCTATGATTCCCACAAATCAGAATTTTTGAAGTATTGGTTGATAATCTAAGCGATTATTTTAGTTCTCAATGAACGTTATGAGTGTTCTTCAAAGATTGAGTGTTTTCCAGATAGTGCGTTAATAATTATGCAATTATCGTGCAAATAGACCTGACGTATTTGCTAAGAAAAACTTTTCACAACGAGAATTTCATTCGATAAAATGCATTTTTGATTTAATTCAATCTTTTCAAGTAAACATTTCGAGGAGATTAAGAAAGACGTCATTTAACTTTTAAACAGTAAAAAAAGCATTCCATGATATTACATGCACGAGTGCATTTACTGGTAACAGGGAGGATTAGGGATCCCCACCCAAAGTTGGCTGTCCCCCATCACCCTAAGCCAGAAAAATTTTGGCCCCTTCCCCGATTTTTGGAAAAAAATTCAATTTTTTGAAGCCTACCCTTAAAAATGGCCGGGGACTCTCACCAAAAATTTCGAGCCCTTAGATGTATACATGCGATTGCACTTATACGTATGTTGCCATTTTTCCATAGCGACATCTTCGTTCGCATTTTTTTTATTTGAAAAACCTATTATTTAATATTTTTTGTAGCTTTAGCTTTTAAAAACAAAGTGTCAATGTCCAATGTCATTTCACTAACGTATTTGAAACTATTGTTTATCGTTTATTTTAAGCCATCGGAAAGCAGGTCCCCGGGTTCAGCTAATTCGTGCCTTAGTAAGTATAGTAGCACATCTTCTTTGCTTGCGTTGCTTAATTCAAAATTTCCGATTTGATTAAGCCGGTTCTAACTCATCTGTCTCGCCGGTTTATCCGTTGGAAATCGAGGATCGATTTAAGATAGGTCGCATCATTGGTGATGGCAACTTTGCCGTTGTTCACGAATGTATATGCAGGTATGTAACACGAATGCAAATAGACAGCAAGCATAAATACATGATCTTGGGGAGGGGTTTTGGAATCTCTTTCCCCCAGAAAATTTTTCACCCTACCCCCAAAATTTTTCCACCCCTCTCCCCAAATTCGCGATTGTTCGAAAGTTTCCAAAAATCGTACAAAAAGTGCTGCCTTAGGCGTTTTCAGCCATCTATTTGATCAAAAGTGTTCGATTTTCGGCGCTTTGCGCCATATAGTCATGTTTTGACCATATTTTGTTCAATTTATTCAAATTTTTTCGAACTTTTATGAAGTTTTTAAATGTTTTATGCTATAGAAAGATAGAGATTCGTCGGAAACGCCGAAAAACGATGTTTTTGTAGCATATCTACGATTTTTGAGCCCAAAAAAGCACTCTAAAACTTACCTATTCCAGAATTCCTATGCTGTGCATGTAAGCCTGCGAAATCGAAACATATTCCTTATTTTAAAGAACAAATTTTGTATATTAAAAATACAATCATCAGTGATCGTACGGGGTCAGATTTTCACCTCCGGTCGGGGTCGGGGTCGAGGATGAAAAACCCCGGTTTTCGGGGTCGGGGTCGGGGTTGAAGATTATTAGTTAGCATTGCATGATTACATACCAATTTAAAAAGGATAAAAACGATACCGTCACTTGTTTGTAGAGCATACTAATAAAGCTGGTTATGTTCAACATTTTATTTCATTCCAAGTTCAAACTTGGTTTTAGAAATTTAGCATTCCTTTCAATTTTACTCACTAATCGCTCTCGCTTTTTCGTATTCTTCCACAGTTTTTCTTTTTTTGTTGCCAAATAATATAATAAATGCATTGTCAGTGGCGGATCTAGGACTTAACTAAGGGAGGGGGGCGGTATCCCAATTTTTCCAAAAACAGTCAAAAATAGGTCCAAAAAATTTGCCCTTAACGCGCGAAATAGCGTTTTTTTCGGTGTTTTACATTGTACACTTTTACATAAAATCACTTTTGACGCAAAATTTTTTTCTAAAAATTATAAAATTCTAGACAATTTTGTGCGAAAAAATCATTAAATTTCTTTAACAAAAATTTGGCGCGAAGCGTTGGAAAATTTGTGAAATTAAGGCGTATAGACGTCTAGGAGCATAATTTATTGCTTGATTTCCTGTATTTTAAGTATTTGATGCGAAACGTCGAAATTTTTAATTGAAAATAGAAGAAAACTATGCAAAAATAGCTGTTTCTGCTGCTAAAATTGTTTTGAAACCTACATTAACAGAAAATGGCTTCCAGGCAGTGTTTTTTTGTACAAGGTCCGTTTGTACATGTACAGAGATGGTCCCTGAAAGTTTTTGTACATTTTGTACACGCAAATTTTTGGATACTATGATATAGTACGGTAGCGACTTAAGTGTGGTAAAAACAGAGTTGTTCGACCTTTGGTAGTGTATTTTGGCTAATTCCTGGTTTAATGAGGGCAAAAATCATTAAGAATGGTCTTTAAAAGGCGTGAAGTGCTGAAAAATTTGACATTTTTTCTTCCAGAATGCGATTTCTGCTATTATAAAGATATAAAGGACACACAATTACTCATTTCGGCGCAAAGCTCCGAAAAATTTATTTGCTATTTATACTATTCTCCTATGTACCAAAAAATAAATGCTATACACCCCCGAAAAAAGGCTCAACCCCGACTCGAAAAATCTTGCCTCCGGTCGGTGGTCGTGGTCGGGGTTTAGGCCGGGCTTTTTCGGGGTCGGGGTCCCCGTACGGTCATTGACAATCATATATATTCATGGAATAAATCCGGCATCAATCTGCTAAGGGCGGTATGACAGAATGCGGAATAACGCTATTCCAGGATAAAACAGTGGAATAAGAGGGCGAATAAAATATTTCGGTATTATAGAACGAGGAGTAAAGTGTGTTTTTCCAGGAATAGAGTTAGCATGACAGAACGCGGAATAGCGCCTTTCCAGGCGCTAATCTCAGTATAAAACGGCGGAACTAAAATAAGCGGTATGACAGAAAGCGGTTTAAGTTATCTCGGGAATAAAAACGGTTGCTTTTACTCCGCCATTTTACACCTGGTCACAGCAGGTATAATACAGCGGAATAGTAGTAAAAATCGCCTCTAATGCGATTTTAAAAGAAGTAAATGTGTTAGAAAATTTTTAATTGGATAGGTTATTGATTCCTCTTTATGTAGAAATTTTATATGTATTGTTGCTCTCGTACAGAAAATTTTCTAGTTGCACGTTTGCCCCTTGAGTGCGGCTCGTCTTGTTGAGCTCTTGACAAAAATGATTTTTGATGATTTTTCGATCATGCATAATTCAACACCTCTAGTGAAGTGATTTTAAAAAAATTAATGCAGTAGGTAGTGTGTATAATCAACAAGTTGACAGCAAGATTCGCAAACGAGTACCTACTTACACAAAAAAGTATTTTTTCATTACGTTTGTATTTACGTCGTATGTTTTCAAACTAATTCGTACGTGACTACAGTATGCAGCATGCGTTGGACATCCAACTTATACACAAAACCTATGGAATGCGTAACTTAATCCTGGGATAGATACAGTTATCCCAGGAACAGCTATTCCTCGCGTATCTCGCCTTCTGTTACCAAATATTCTTATTCCTAGAATAGCTTATTCCGTCCCCTAACCCAGGAATAGCTATCACGAGAATAAGTTTTATTACGAGAATAGCTATTCCCTGAATAGGGCTTATCTCAAGAAAAACTTATTCGGCGTTCTGTCATACGGCCCTGAGAGTTCTGCCAATTAAATTAAGCTTGACATGCATTAAGTCTCAAATGATAGTTATAGCGATATTTTGAAAATTATTACTTTGTATATATACTTAAGGGTGAAGTTTGCATTGGCAGTCATGTAACAAAGCGTTAAGTTGACATACATAAACTGCAGCTCAAATTTTCGATAAGTGGTATTCAGCTATTTGGGATGAGAATAAATGACATTCGATTTTTGTTCAAAAATAACAAACGAATAAGCTAAAATTGCTTTAAAATGCCAGTTGTTGCCGGAAATCGGGAGGGGGGGTAAAGATCTTGATCTTTGGGCGGATGAGGGGGTGATCGACTTTGGTTGGGTCTTGGGGGTGGTGGGCAGAAATGCACCGCATGGAAATTCTGGAGGGGCTGAAATTTCAATGTTCTTTTTTTGGCCCAAAAATGGTGGATACGCGTCAAAAACATCTGATTTTAGCGTTTTTGACGATGCTCTATCTTTCTAAAGCGCAAAAGCATAAGGAATTTCTCAAAAAAGTCGCACAAATTGAACAATATATAGGTCAAAACATGAGATGGCGCGAAGCGCCGAAATTTTGACACTTTTGAGCAAATATATAGATAACGATGCTTAAAAAACAATTTTTTTGCGAATTTTGAGGGAAATTTTGGAGACTTCTTAAAAATCGTCAATTCTGGAGGAAAAAGGGGGATTTCTGCGGGGGTGAAAATTTTTCTAGGCGCTTGAAACCCCTTTTTGAACCCCCTAAGATGATGTATGATGGTGAGGTATCCCGTCCCAGATGTTGCATGTTAGTTTGATATGCACAATTCGTACTGGCCAGTCAGTGTGAAACATAATGGTATCCTTTTACGCTTTCGGTTACTTGTAAACTGTTTTTTTCGGTTTTTTTGTATGGCATATATCTAAATGAATTAGCTTAAGGACAATTAACGAATAAATTGATTGATATATCGAGATATTGCAAGTTACTGCATCATTACTACTACACAATTTTATCTAAAATTTGATTTATTCTTAATAAATACTTGTGCCAGGTAAAAACTTAAGTGCATATCAGCGTTCTGTCGATTATTTTTGAAATTTTTTGTTGATTCTTGCTACAGAGAGTCAAATAATTACGTCGCGTTGAAAGTGATAGATAAGACGAAGTGTAACGGCAAAGTAAGTTCTTATTCATATGCTCTTGCTTTTACGCATATTCGTATAAAACCCTTTTTTAGTACGAAATGGTTGAAAGCGAAGTGGCCATAATGAGACGGCTCCGACACCCTCATATTGTAGAATTGATGGATTTTTTCGATTTAGATGAACAATTTTTTCTTGTCATGGAATGTGTGAAGGTAAATCAGCGTGTGTATATAATATTGGTTTAAATTAGCAACTGCAGTAATCATGGTGAACATCTGGAGTTCGAAGTATCAAACACGTTATTTTACCATTTTGTCGAAAGTTACTCAACGATTTACCATTATAAACCAGTGTGCATTTCATGTGGCGTGTAGCCAAATCAAAAAATTATATTAAATTGATTACTCGCGTAAATTTCTCTAAGATTCTTTTAAATTAACACTAGAACGTTATTAACTAAGAAATAGCATTTTTATGCTTTTCTGCCGCAGGGTGGCGATTTGTTTGATACACTTATATCAATCAGACATTATTCTGAACCTGAAGCGGCCTTACTGATGCAAAATTTGCTATCCGCCTTAGAATATTTGCACGAAAGACAAATCGTACATAGAGATGTTAAGCCAGAAAATCTACTGGTAAGCCGCTTGCGAAAAAATGATAATGAGTTAAATTTACCGTGTATTTGAATTCATATTAACTGCGTGTTTGATGCATGTAGAATCTGATAGAACTGAAAGAAATTTTCAGTTTTTTAGGATATGTGTATATGAATTAATACTTTACAACAGCATAATATCAGTACAATGTCATGCCTCCGTATGCGTTTACCATACCACACAACTTACAGCGCACATGGGCATGAGGGGGGTGAGAGGGGGTATTATTACCCCTAACTAAGGTTTTGGAAAATCAAGTACTGTTAAGCGATTTTGAGAAAACAAAAAGTTCTGCAAGACAATTTTTAAGCTTACTGCAGAAAAAGGCCTACAACTCTACCTAAAAACGGTAAAAATATTAGAATTTTCCGGCGCTTCGCGCCGTATCGATAATATCTTGTATTTTTAATCACTAGAAACCATAAATTGGCAAAACTTTACTAATAAGAGTAATAAAAACCCAACCGCACAAGCGTACATAACGTGCTAACTGTACTATATTATAGCAGATATCCTAAAATTTACGATTACAAAATGTGCATTGACTTTTGGGGACCGTCTTTTTACATGTACAAAAAGACCTTGTACGAAAAACAATGACCATAATCTACTATATGTATGACCATCCGTGAATTTCACCCCCTCCCCCTATGGCCCTCTCTACCTTGCCCATGTATAACCTACGGAAACATAACTTATAATTACAATATAATGTCGTCTGTAATATACGAGTACTTTGAGGTTGCACTACTACATGCATTCACTTTTCAAACATGCCAAAAACTTGTTCGGACGCTTCATTGTCGTCGTTCTTTGTATGTATGTAAGTTGACCGAATTTCATAGAGAGAAACAGAATTATGTAGACGTGTAGAACTTTTATTGTGCAGACTTGTATGCTATGTACGTTTCTACTTTTCCTGTACCACACATATGCATCTAGCTTGAAATAGACTTCTGTGCAAATAACCTACATTACTCACTCAGCTTAAAAATTGTTTGCGATTAAATTCTCGCTGTTATGTTTAATTTAAGGTTTACGAAAACGCATTGGGTAGAAATCAAATGAAATTAGCAGATTTTGGGCTCGCCACCCATTGCCATGTTAGTCTGTATACAATATGCGGAACACCAACTTATGTAGCGCCGGAGATTCTTACGGAAAACGGGTAAAAATCGACAATTTTGTTTTATTTGTGGTTGGCACTTCACGAAAACTTAAATTACCCAGTACAGGTACTCTGGACTTCCGTAATGGCTGTCGTCTTAAAATAATCTGAAACACTTATCTTCACACATTTAACAGGGTGAATGGGTATCCCCCACCTAAAATTGGTTGTTCCCTTGTCCCCTCACACCCAGAAAATTTGTAGCCCAGATTTTCAGAAAAAAATTAATTTTTTTAGCCGTCTTTTCGGCGTTTGGCCTTTTTTGGCCTAAAATTGAAGGTCATATAACCCTCTCCCTAAAAATGGCCGGGGAACCCTCACCCAAAATTTCGAGCCGTCATATGTATGTTTATTTTACATTTACATACATATCTACCCAAATCAAGCATTATAATTGTTTTGGAATATGTTACCTCTAATAACTTTCATTCGAAACGTTCTAGCTAAAGTCACTAAGCATGCATTATTTGCGATGATATGTTTTATCCGTCTTAATTTACTCGCATTTAGCATCATCAGTCAGTACACTTATTGTTTACAACTATAGTTTTTAGAGTGTTGTTCACCTCTGAAAATTTTTTTGGCCTTTTTATCATCCTCAGCTCAATTTCGCAGATTTTTAAAGGACAAGACAACGCAAAAAATTGACCTTATTATGGAAAATTTCTACCCTATACTTTACATAAGTCCAATTAAGCAGCCTTTTTACAAATAAACAATGAAATAATTTATTATATCTGTCAAATAGTGCGTGAAAATTTTGGCCTTTTTATCTTTTAAAACATTATCAAACATTACATCTGGCACGAAGCGCCAAATAATCTTGACCTTCTATCATCTTAAGCTCAATATGATCGCTTTTCAAAGATACGAGTATACAAGCAGTACCGAAACTTATTACCGTTCTCGCCACAAAATTTGCAGCCTTAATCATCCTTAAACTTCGCTTAGGTTTGTAACTGCTTCTTTCATGCGAAACGGGAAATAAGAATATTAAATCTAGCAGAAATGTTGATACTTTCCCATTTCAGCTCAATTTTAGGAATTTATCGAAACAGACTTATGAATAAATTAGTAACGTTGGCATTATTAATGGAAAATTATGGAATTTTCATCACCTTCGACTTAATTTTGAGAAAGACAAAATTCTGGTATTTAGATTTTTGTCCTCTGAAATTTTGTGCCAGCTGTAAACATACATGCACAGCATGGGAATTCTGGGGGGTTAAAACCTAAAGTGCCTTTTTCGGGCCCAAAAATGGCCGGTACGCGTTAAAAAACATCGTTCTTTGGCGTTTCTGACGATACTCTATCCTTCTAGAGCATAAAATCATGAAAAAAATTCGAAAAAGTCGAATAAATTGACCAATATATCGCTTAAAACATGAATATATGGCGCGAAGCGCCGAAAATTTGGCGATTTTGAGCAAATAGATAGCCAAAAACCCTTAAAAATACACTTTTTCTACCAATTTTCAGGTAAGTTTAGGAAACTTTTGAAAAATCGCCCATTCTGGGGGGTGAAAAATTTTTTGCAGGGGGTGAAAAATGATTCTGCGGGGGTTGAAAACCCCCCAGATCATGTATGGCTGTAAAACTTTGACCTAGTACAAAAATATATTCGACTAAACGTCTGTCGACGAGCTCCATATAATGGCGAATGAAAATATTCAAAAAAATTTAAAATTTGTGATTCGAGAAACGTTTTATCATTTTTACTCTTTCAAACTCAATTTTGCAGCCTTTGAAGACAAATAGTGCAAAAACGGGCGTATTATAAAACTGGCGGAACCTTTTTGACGTTCTGATCTCCTCAAGCTGAATTTTGAAGCTTTCCTAATGGAGAGAGCGCTTAAATTATATCTGGCGCGAAGCGCCAAAACATTTCTACATTTTTATCTTTTTAAACTCAAATTTGCAGGTTTCTGGATATAAACAATGCAGTAATTATGCCTGGCGCGAATCGCCGAAAATTTTCGAAAGTTCTATCATTTTACCTAAATTTTGCAACTTTCTAAACAGCAATACAGTAATTATAGTTTGCGCGAAGCGCCGTAAATTTCCGATGTTTTTATCCTTTTGAGCTCAATTTTGCAGCTTTCTGAAGGTATGCAATAGAAATTATATCCGGCGCGAAGCGCTGGAAATTTTCGATGTATTTATCTTTTATGCTCACTTTTGCAGGTTTACAAATATAAGCTAAGCAGCATTTATATCTGGCGCAAAGTGGGCGTTTTTATGAAGCTGAATTTGACACATATCTAAAGATAAGAAATGTAGATATTATCTTAAATCAATGTTTGACTTCAGTCTTGAATGCCAGCCGCAGTAGCAGCGGATATTACGCCCTGATACCTGCACCGATTGCATGCCTTTGTCCAGTGTTTTTATACAAGGTTCCTTTGTTCAAATGCAAAGACGGTCTCCGAAGTCTTTCATTTTATAGGTTTCCAAAGATAAAAAATACAGAATAGTTAATACGTCGTCTACTTTCGTTTGAAATCGATTTTAGCACAACATTTCTTCGAAAATTTTTTAAGTTTTTGACAATTTTGTGCGAAAAAATCATTAAATTTCGTTGACATCAGTGAAAATCCAGCGCGAAGTACCGGAAAATTCGTGGATTTCTGGCGAAGGACGTTTAGAAGCTTGAATTACTGCTCGGTTTCCCGTATTTGTAGCGTTTAATGCGTAGCGTCAAAAATTTTTAAAAGTTGTACAATAAATGAAAATAGAATAAAAGTATGCTGAAATAGCTATCTGGCGCGAAGCGCCGAAAAATTTTCGACATTTATATACTTTTGCGCTCGATTTTGCACCTTTTTGTATGATAAAAATGCAGAAAATTTTATTTGCCAAAAGATTTCATCTATCGAAAACTGAAATAAGCAAAAGGTGAGTTTTTTGAATAAATGGCGCCAAGCGCCGTAAATTTTAGTATTTTTACGCTGTGAAACGTCAAAGACATGTGTAGCTTTTTAGTTGAAAAGTCGGGAAAAAATTTTAGGAATGAATGGTTGAGTGGTTGGTTCGTCAGTTGGCTGGTCGGTTGATTAAATGATTGATCGGTTGCTTAGTTGGTTGATTGATTGACTGGTTTAATGGTTGACTAATTGATTGATTGACTGGTTGGTTTGTTGGCTGGGTGGCTGGTTGATTGGTCGGTTAGATGGTTGATTGATCTGATGATTCGTCATTTGGTCGGTTGGTCATTAAATGGGTTGGCTTGTCAGTTTATCAGCAGACTGGTTGGTTAGTTCGTTCATTGGCTGAGTGATTGATTTGTGAGTTGGTTGATCAGTCGGTTATGCATTGATTGGCTAATTGGTTGGTTGGCCAGATAGTTGTTTGAGCAGTTTAGTTGGGTGGTAGGTTGGCCGGTTAGTTGTTTAATTGGCTAGTTGGTTGGTTGATTGGCCTATTGTTTTGTTGTTTGGTTGGCCATATGATTGGTTGGTTGTTTACTTGGTTGTTTGGTTAGCTGGTTGGTCACTTAATTGGTTGGTTGGTTATTCGGTTGGCTAGTTGGCTGGCCGGTTGGTTGGCTGTTTGATTGGTTGGTTGGCTAGTTGGTTGGTCGGTTGGCTAGTTAATTGGTTGGTTGGCTGGTTGGTTGGTTGGTTGGCCTCTTAGTTGGTCGGTCAGCTGGTTGGTTGATTGACTAGTTAGTTGCTCTGTTGGCCGGTTGGTTGGTTGGCCAGTAAGTTGGGGTGTTGGCTCATTAGTTTATTGATTGGTTGGTGGTGTGTTGGTTGGTTGGTTGGCAAATGTGTTGGTTGGTTAATTGATTGGGTATATAGTTGGTTGTTTGGTTGGCCGGTTGGCTGGTTGGTTGGTTGGTTGATTAGTTGGTTGGTTGATTGGTTGGTTGGCTACTCAAATGGTTGGTTGGCCGGTTAGTTGGTTTGTTGGTTGGTTGGTTGTTTGGTTGGCCGGTTGGTTAGTTGGTTGCTGGTTGGTTGGTTGGCTTATTGGATGGTTGGCTAGTTAAATGGTTGGTTGGCCGGTTTTTTGCTGGCTTGGTTGGATGGCCAGTTAGTTAGTTGGTTGCTTGCTTGCTTGGTTGGCCAGTTGATTGGTTGGTTGGTTGGTTGGTTGGCTAGTTGGTTGGCTAGTTCCTTGGTTGGCTGATTGATTGGTTAGTCGGTTGGTTAGTTGGTTGAAGGGTTGGTTGGTTGGCTGGTTGGTTAATTGGTTGGTTGTTGATTGGTTTGTGCTTGGTTGGCTGGTTAATTAATTGGTTAGTTGGTTGGCTGTTTAGTTTGCTATTGGTTGACCAATTGGTTGGTTGGTTGGCTGATTAGTTAGTTAGCTAGTTGGTTAGTTGGTTGGTTGATTGATTGGTTGGTTACTTGGTTGGTTGGCTGCTTGGTTGGTTGGTGGGTTGGTTGGTTGGTTAGTTAGTTAGTTGGTTGGTTGGTTGGTTGGTTGGTTGGTTGGTTGGTTGGTTGGTTTGGTTGGTTGATAAGTTGGTTTATTGGTTGGCTGGTTGGTTGGTTAGTTTTTAGTTAAGTGGTGGGTTGATTGGTTGGCTGGTTCGTTGGTTGGTTGGTTGGTTGGTTGGTTGGCTGGTTATTTGGTTGGTTGGTTGGTTGGTTGGTTGTTAATTGTTTGGTGGTTGGTTGGTTGGTTAATTAATTGGTTAGTTGGTTGGCTGTTTAGTTTGCTATTGGTTGACCGGTTGGTTGGTTGGCTGATTAGTTAGTTAGCTAGTTAGTTAGTTGGTTGGTTGATTGATTGGTTGGTTGGTTGGTTGGTTGGTCGGTGGGTGGGTTGGTTGGTAAGTTGGTTGGTTGGTTGGTTGATTGGTTGCTTGGTTGGTTGGTTGGTTGGTTGGCTGGTTAGTTGGCTGGTTGATGGTTGGTTGGTTGGCTGGCTGGTTAGTTGGTTGGTTGGTTGGCTGGTTTGGTTGGTTAGTTGGTTGGTTGGTTGGTAAGTTGGTTGATCGGTTGGTTAGTTAGTTACTTAGTTGGTGCGTTGGTTAGTTGGTTGGTTGGTTGGTTAGTTGACTGGTTGGTTTGTTGGTTAGCTGGTTGGTTGTTTGGTTGGTTAGTTGATTGTTTGGTTGGTTGGTTGATAAGTTGGTTGATTGGTTGGCTGGTTGGTTAGTTAGTTTTTTAGTTAAGTGGTTGGTTGATTGGTTGGCTGGTTGGTTGGTTGGTTGGTTGGCTGGTTATTTGGTTGGTTGGTTGGTTGGTTGGTTGGCTGGCTGGTTGGTTGGTTAATTAGTTGGTTGGTTGATTGCTTGGTTGGTTGGTTGGTAAGTTGGTTGATCGGTTGGTTGGTTAGTTAGTTAGTTATAGTTAGTTGGTTGGTTGATTGGTTGGTTGGTAGGTTGGTTGTTTGGTTGGTTAGTTGGTTGTTTGGTTGGTTGGTTGATAAGTTGGTTGTATTGGTTGGCTGGTTGGTTAGTTAGTTATTTATTTGGTTGATTGGTTGGCTGACTGGTTGGTTGGTTGTTTAGTTGGACTACTGATTGGATTATATGTCTAACTGATCTATTTACATGTTTTAGTAATCCTACATTGGTTTTGCAGCGTGTATCTTCATTCTTTCACAAAAAAATTCAGGTGACACCAGCCATTTTCCCAGGTGATACCGAGTGGCCGTCAGGTGATACCGGGTTGAACCGAGTTGAACCCATTGTCCAGATGTGCTGCAGACCCCAAGATTTCTATTTTTAGTATCATGTTTGGCGATTTTTAGCGATGTCACCCTATTGGACCCTCAAAATTTTCTTGATGCCCATGTATGTGTATCTCTCCTTTGTTGGAAAATCTCTTGCTTGTTTGATGTCTAAAAATTTAGCTCTTAAAAGTCGTTATTGTGCTCTGTGATTATAATTTCAGTTGTAGAAGAGAGCCTATGTTGATTGATAGCGTCGTATTAAAATAGGTCTTTATAGATACAATACGAAAAGAATGCTAAATGTGAAATAAATGTGAAAAGCATACCGGGGTTTTTAACTGTGTGAATTAAAAATGCGCCGTCGAAATGCAAGACTTGCGTACTGAAGTAAATTTTCTGCATTTGTGCGGTTATTAACAGTAAATAAAATAAAAACGTAGTTGAGGAATGATATTCGCTCGGGTAACTTCTACCTCTGAACAGTGCTATTTGCATAATGCGCTCATTCAGGCATATTTTTCAAATTTTAAATTTGTTATCCTAGTCATTTTGTGAATTCTCTGTGTAACCAGGTTATAGAATTAGTGTTTAATAAGCATGCCTGAGCAATAGCTAAAAGGCTAGCTCGTCCAACTATGGGTTCTCAAAGTTGGCTGGTCCCCTAGTTGGGCTGAAAATGGGTTAAAAAGATGATTTTGTTTGATTTTCCACTGGTTTAACTCAGTTTTTCCAAAATTAATTTATTCAAATATATCTTTTATCACGTCCTACTTTTGTGTCAACCTATTTCATTAACGGGCTAGGATAGGCTTTTGCCCAGCCCAAGTGTGCGATTAAGCCATTTGAGGAAATTCTATAAGCTTACATTTGTGTGTTCTTGAAAACAAAATCACTGCTTTTCTTGATTTTTCAGTCTTAAATTACTCATATTTAAGCACTTATAGGAGCTGGTTGATAGTGGTTATCTCCAATAAGTGGTTGTCTGCAAAATCTGTTGCCTTTAAATTAGCTTAACGAATTTACATTAAGTTTTCACTTATAATGAAAAGTTGTAGTGACGCTTTTAATTACATATATAATTGACATGCGATCAATACTTCTGTGTATATGGTATGTATTGCTTTTCTGATGTCAAGTTCTACGTTCTTACATACATGAATTTAATTTCATCCTAATGCTACTCTTGCAATATATTTTGTATTACGCGAAGCGGATGATCTTGTAATTATAAATTTTAAATAAAAGGGCTAACAGGTAAAAAGTACGATGTATGACTGTCTCGCTCGACTTCAAAAATGATTTGCACATGCTTAACTTACTTTGATTAAGTTAAGCATGTGCAAATAATTTTCGATGTAGAAAATTAAAGTTTTTTAAGAACAACTACCACCTGCTTCCGACGACGCTGTCCTGAAAGCAATGGAAATCGAAGTGACTGTACCGTCGGAGTTGATGCAGGCGGATTTATGTCAACTGTGTCAGGCTCGGTTTCTCCTCTCCCCAAATGGCCGAATCGCATTATTTGGGCAAAAAGCACGCCCAGCGTGAAAATCAATACGTACGCAAAATTTATGAAGAAAAAGGCATCAATGTGACACGATTTTTGACTAAGCCTAAGGCTAAAGTTCCGACCACGGTAAATTTAATTTATCTCCTAGTCTGTCTGATTGTCTTCAGATTCAGTTCTTAGTACGGTTTTTTATGTTTTTTATATTTGGCAGAAATTTTTTCCGATGTACCAGATATGCACATGAAGGTGAAGGGTATTACCCTCTGAATGGTCAGCCAGACACGTACTAACCGGCGATTTGGAGCTGACGGAACGTTTTTTTGCATGATTTTTGTGGATAGAATGTAAAATTATTTCAGCGCGCTTCGCGCCGGATTAACACTCTTATGCATACATGTAACGGCTTGAAATTCGGGGTTTCCGTGCCATTTTTTGGGGAGAGGGGTATTGACCTCCAATTTTTGGCCAAAAACGGCCAGAACACGCCTAAAAACGGTTGGAAAATTCGACTTTTCCATAAATCGGGGAGTTGTCAAAAATTTTCTGGCTGTGGATTGATGGGGAGGACGGCCGGCTTTGGGTGGGGATCCTCCCACCCCCTATTACAGTGTTTTTACTCAGAAAGCGTCCAAAATTCTGTCAAAATAATGTACAAAATAAAATTTTATCTTTTCATTGATCAGTTTCTATATTTTTTATTTTTTAGTGTTAGAAACGATATAATGTAGTCAAAATGAACTAATAATACTTTTTAAATGCGATATTACCCCGAAACAAGCGTTTTTTACAGGCTATTTTGACCGTTTTCGTCGTTCGATTAGCAAATAAAGTCGTGAACGCTAAATTAACTAATTTAAACTTTTGGGATTTCACCCCCTCCCCCCACCCTGCCGACCCTGTCCACGTGCATCTATGCGGTGTGCAAAGACTTTTCGGGCTGTCTTAGTGCATGTACAAAAGATATTTGAGAGGACAAAAACTGTAAAGAGGTCTAAAATAAAATTCCCAAAAGTTTAACCTGGCAGAAGGTGACAACGATAGTAGAAATGCAAAGAAAAAAAATAGTAGAAATGCAAGGGTAAAAATTTTGTTTCAATCTTCGACTCCTTGCGGTATTCAAGCAGAAAACACGACTCTGGTGTGTAGGCAATATTCAACAATGCAGACACATAGCTGGCCGTCCTATTTGGGGGGACTAACACCAATTTTGGGGGACGAAGCCCAAAAAAGCCAAAAATAGCACAAACTAATGTTTAAAAAGTCCGATTTTTCTGAATTTTGGGGGGTCCGAAGCCCCCATTCCCCAAATATTGCTATTTTGTCTATAAAAATACTGTACAATGGTTACCTCTTTATTAAGCAAATTCTGTCAGTCATAGCTAGAATGTGCAGGTCGTTTATGTATAGAATGAGGCCTGGGATATCTTTAAGATTATTTTTCACTTATCGTAATGAAACAAACCTCACCTTTACGATTTTCCATCCAAAATTGGGCTCGTTTGATTACAAATAGATTACCTCTCCCCATACCTGGACAAAGGCCGGTCTTCCAGGTGATACCGGCGGCCAAAAATTGTGGTTGGTTGCTGGTTCGAAAAAGGGTTGTTTTGGAATATGTTACCTCATAACTTTTCCGAAACGTTCTGCATGTCTGCATGCATCATTTGCGTTTGTTTTATCCGTCTTAATTTACTCGCATTTAGCATCATCAGTCAGTACACTAATTGTTTACAACTATAGTTTTTAGAGTGTTGTTCACCTCTGGAAATTTTTTTAGGCCGTTTTATCATCCTCAGCTCAATTTCGCAGATTTTTAAAAAACAAGACAACGCAAAAAATTGACCTTATTATGGAAAATTTCTACCCTATACTTTACATAAGTCCAATTAAGCAGCCTTTTTACAAATAAACGATGAAATAATTTATTATATCTGTCAAATAGTGCGTGAAAATTTTGGCCTTTTTATTTTTTAAAACATCAAACATTACATCTGGCACGAGGCGCCAAATAATCTTGACCTTCTATCATCTTAAGCTCAATATGATCGCTTTTCAGAGATACGAGTATACAAGCAGTACCGAAGCTTATTACCGTTCTCGCCACACAATTTGCAGCCTTAATCATCCTTAAACTTCGCTTAGGTTTGTAACTGCATCTTTCATGCGAAACGGGAAATAAGAATATTAAATCTAGCAGAAATGTCGATAATTTCCCATTTCAGCTCAATTTTAGGAATTTATCGAAACAGACTTATGAATAAATTAGTAACGTCGGCATTATTAATGGAAAATTATGGCATTTTCATCACCTTCGACTTAATTTTGAGGCATGTAGGGTTGATAAGTGACAGACAAAATTCTGGTATTTAGATTTTTGTCCTCTGAAATTTTGCGCCAGCTGTAAATTTTTAACCTAGTGCAAAAATATATTCGACTAAACGTCTGTCGACAAGCTCCATATAATGGCGAATGAAAATATTCGAAAAAATCTAAAATTTTTGATTCGAGAAATGTTTTAGCATTTTTACTCTTTTAAACTCAATTTTGCAGCCTTTGAAGACAAACAGTGCAAAAACGGGCGTATTTTAAAACTGGCGAAAAATTCTTGACTTTCTGATCTCCTCAAGCTGAATTTTGAAGCTTTCCTAATAGAGAGAGCGCTTAAATTATATCTGGCGCGAAGCGCCAAAACATTTCCACATTTTTATCTTTTTTTAACTCAAATTTGCAGGTTTCTGGATATAAACAATCCAGTAATTATGCCTGGCGCGAATCGCCGAAAATTTTTGAGAGTTCTATCCTTTTACCTAAATTTTGCAACTTTCTAAACAGCAATACAGTAATTATAGTTTGCGCGAAGCGCCGTAAATTTCCGATGTTTTTATCCTTATGAGTTCAATTTTGCAGCTTTCTGAATGTATGCAATAGAAATTATATCCGGCGCGAAGCGCTGGAAATTTTCGATGTATTTATTCTTTTATGCTCACTTTTGCAGGTTTACAAATATAAGCTAAGCAGCATTTATATCTGGCGCAAAGTGGGCGTTTTTATGAAGCTCAATTTGACACATTTCTAAAGATAAGAAATGTAGAAATTATTTTAAATCAATGTTTGACTTCAGTCTTGAATGCCAGCCGCAGTAGCAGCGGATATTACGCCCTGATACCTGCACCGATTGCATGCCTCTGTCCAGTGTTTTTATACAAGGTCCCTTTGTTCAAATGCAAAGACGGTCTCCGAAGTCTTTCAATTTATAGGTTTCCAAAGATAAAAAATACAGAATAGTTGATGAAATATTTTCATATTTTTACCATTTTCAAGTAGATTTTGCGGACTTTTTTTATTGACAAATAATTTAGGACCTTCACGTGCGGACTGGCGTTTTTTCAGTGTTTTACGTTGTCTACTTTTGTTTGAAATCGATTTTAGCACAACATTTCTTCGAAAATGTTTAAAGTTTTCGACAATTTTGTGCGAAAAAAATCATTAAATTTCGTTGACTTCAGTGAAAATCCAGCGCGAAGTACCGGAAAATTTGTGGATTTCTGGCGGAAGGACGTTTAGAAGCTTGAATTACTGCTCGATTTCCCGTATTTGTAGCGTTTGATGCGTAGCGTCGAAAATTTTAAAAAGTTGTACAAGAAATGAAAATAGAATAAAAGTATGCTGAAATAGCTATCTGGCGCGAAGCGCTGAAAAAATTTTCGACATTCATATACTTTTGCGCTCGATTTTGCACCTTTTTGTATGATAAAAATGCAGAAAATCTTATTTGCCGAAAAATTTCATCTATCGAAAACTGAAATAAGCAAAAGGTGAGTTTTTAAATAAATGGCGCCAAGCGCTGTAAATTTTAGTATTTTTACGCTGTGAAACGTCAAAAACATGTGTAGCTTTTTAGTTGAAAAGTCGGGAAAAAATTTTAGGAATTAATGGTTGAGTGGTTGGTTCGTCAGTTGGCTGGTCGGTTGATTAAATGATTGATCGGTTGCTTGGTTGGTTGATTGATTGACTGGTTAAATGGTTGACTAATTGATCGATTGACTGGTTGGTTTGTTGGCTAAGTGGCTGGTTGATTGGTCGGTTAGATGCTTGATTGATCTGATGATTCGTCATTTGGTTGGTTGGTCATTAAATGGGTTGGCTTGTCAGTTTATCAGCACACTGGTTGGTTAGTTCGTTCATTGGCTGAGTGATTGATTTGTGAGTTGGTTGATCGGTCGGTTATGCATTGATTGGCTAATTGGTTGGTTGGCCAGATAGTTGTTTGAGCAGTTTGGTTGGGTGGTAGGTTGGCCGTTTAATTGTTTAATTGGCTAGTTGGTTGGTTGATTGGCCTATTATTTTGTTGTTTATGGCCATATGATTGGTTGGTTGTTTAGTTGGTTGGTTGGTTGGTTGATTGGTTGGTTGGTTAGTGGGTTGGTTGGTTAGTTAGCTGGTTGGTTGGTTGGTTGGTTTGTTGGTGGGTGGGTTGGTTGGTTGGCTGGTTGGTTAATTGGTTGGTTGTTGATTGTTTGGTGGTTGTTTGGTTGGTTAATTAATTGGTTAGTTGGTTGGCTGTTTAGTTTGCTATTGGTTGACCGGTTGGTTGGTTGCTTGGCTGATTAATTAGTTAGCTAGTTAGTTGGTTGGTTGGTTGGTTGGTTGGTTGGTTGGTTGGTTGGTTGGCTGGTTAGTTGGTTGGTTGGTTGGCTGGTTGGTTGGTTAGTTGGTTGGTTGGTTGGTTGGTAAGTTGGTTGATTGGTTGGTTAGTTAGTTACTTAGTTGGTTTGTTGGTTAGTTGGTTGGTTAGTTGACTGGTTGGTTTGTTGGTTGGCTGGTTGGTTGGTTGGTTGGTTGGTTGGTTGGTTGGTTAGTTGATTGTTTGGTTGGTTGGTTGATAAGTTGGTTGATTGGTTAGCTGGTTGGTTGGTTAGTTTTTTAGTCAAGTGCTTGGTTGATTGGTTGGCTGGTTGGCTGGCTGGTTGGTTGGTTGGTTGGTTGGTTAGTTGGTTGGTTAGTTGGCTGGTTGGTTGGTCGGTTGGTTGGCTGGTTGGTTGACTGGCTGGTTGGTTGACTGGCTGGTTGGTTGGTTAATTAGTTGGTTGGTTGATTGTTTGGTTGTTTGGTTGGTTGGTTGGTTAGTAAGTTGGTTGATCGGTTGGTTAGTTAGTTAGTTAGTTATAGTTAGTTGGTTGGTTGGTTAATTGGCTGATTGCTTGGTTGATGGTTGGTTGGTTGGCTGGTTAGTCGGTTGGTTGGTTGGCTGGTTGGTTGGTTAGTTGGTTGGTTGGTTGGTTGGTTGGAAAGTTGGTTGATTGGTTGGTTAGTTAGTTACTTAGTTGGCTTGTTGGTAAGTTGGTTGGTTGGTTGGTTAGTTGACTGGTTGGTTTGTTGGTTGGCTGGTTGGTTGTTTGGTTGGTTAGTTGATTGTTTGGTTGGTTGATAAGTTGGTTTATTGGTTGGCTGGTTGGTTAGTTAGTTTTTTAGTTAAGTGGTGGGTTGATTGGTTGGCTGGTTGGTTGGTTGGTTGGTTGGTTGGTTGGTTGGTTGGCTGGTTATTTGGTTGGTTGGTTGGTTGGTTGGCTGGCTGGTTGGTTGGTTGGTTTGTTGGTTAATTAGTTGGTTGGTTGATTGTTTGGTTGTTTGGTTGGTTGGTAAGTTGGTTGATCGGTTGGTTAGTTATTAGTTAGTTAGTTATAGTTAGTTTGTTGGTTGGTTGGTTGATTGGTTGGTTGGTAGGTTGGTTATTTGGTTGGTTAGTTGGTTGTTTGGTTGGTTGGTTGATAAGTTGGTTGATTGGTTGGCTGGTTGGTTAGTTAGTTATTTATTTGGTTGCTTGGTTGGCTGACTGGTTGGTTGGTTTGTTGTTTAGTGGGAATACTGATTGGGCTATATGTCTAAATGATCTATTTACATGTTTTAGTAATCCTACATTGGTTTTGCAGCGTGTATCTTCATTTTTTCACAAAAAATTCAGGTGACACCCGCCATATTCCCAGGTGATACCGAGTGGCCATCAGGTGATACCGGGTTGAACCGAGTTGAACCCATTGTCCAGGTGTGCCTCTCCCCTTGCTTTTATTTTGACGGTTTCTATTGTCGCCAAATTTTTGCCTTTCGGCTTTGTACGTATACATAATTTTTGATAAACTGACTATTTTATTGCTAATCGTAGTAATTTTTTTGTATTTAAAAAGTTCACCTTGGGTTATCGATCTCTGATGTTTCAAATTAAAGTTTCTCGACCTTAAAAGGCAAATTAAATCCTGTTGTAGTCAACGGTATTAATATGTACGTGTATTAATCATTTCTTGACAAGTTGTGTAAATCAAATAATTATACTGCAATTTGTTTATCACGTGCCAAGAACTTTTTTCTGAATTTTACCTCGAACTTTGGACGTGTTAGACAAACTTTGTTTACGTCTAGTAGTGGGCGAGACACGTTAGATTCGGGGATTGTCCCAGCTGATTGCCGTAGACCCCCAGAATTCTATTTTTAGTTACATTTTCGGCGATTTTCGGCGATTTCATCCAACCAGACCCCCAGAATTTTCTGGCTGTTCATGTATGATATTGAGTAGTTTTAATTAAAAACTCAGATAACTGAAATATTTTTCTCGATATTTAAATGTAATGTGAGCTGGTGTAGTTTTAAAAGCCTAATGCCACATTTCTGCTTACTCGTACTTTTCAAATAATCGTATGATTCTGTAGGCTTCTTGTGTAAAGCATTGCTTATTCCTTAGAAGTAGGACGTCAGTCGTCAAATGTACTTTGTTTAATCGACATTACATACTTTATTTTCAATCAATGTAGCGTTTTTTAAATTAATTTGTATTGTACAGCATTCTATGTATGTTCCCTGTGTACAAAGTACGATTACCTAATTTGTTATTGTTTTTGGCAGGATAAGAAAGCTGCTCCTATCAGGAAGAAGTGAGTCACTCGAAAAAATGTATATATTTCAATAATAAAATGAAGATGAGGTTTTAAATAATATTGCTCTTCTACCTCAGGATGGTATGTAAACTGGCGATTGTGCTCGTATATTTTCTCCATATCTATCTCAATGATACTGAATTTTTAATTGAAATTTTGATCGAAATACTTCATTTATATAATCTTTACTTTTCGCTGTTCGAATGTCCAATGTATTTCACACATTTATCAAGCTTTAGCACGAATAAAATTTTGCACCTCTTATTCGATTGCGTTAAAATCATTACTGGCACAATGCCATCGAATCGAATTCTCCGGTTTTCCTCTGTAAAGTGTATCGATTCGCAAAATTTTTGATAATTTGCATATAGCGCTGTTATGTATGTGTAAATCGACATGTATAATGCTTACGATATTTATCCTTATCGTACGTAAATAAATGAGTTAGAGAGGTTTTTGCCCCATTCCACGCAAAAAGTGTTTTACCATAAAGTAAAAAATTTTCATCTAGAATATTCGATATTTCAAGAAATAATTTTTTCGACGCCTTGCGCTATGCAGCCATAGATGGGCTTATGGGATCGTGCCCATAGGTAGGCGGCACCAAAGCTCTGGGGGTGCAAGGTTTTTTCAAAGGTCAAAAAATGGCTGTAAAAATGGTGGTATAGCGAAAACACACCGTTTTTCAACGTTTCTCATCGAGCACTGTCCATTGGCATCAAAAAGTTGCGAAAAAAACAAAAAAATTTTAAAACTTGAATATGGTCGTACCCAATGATAGACCGGGCTAAAAAAACTAGGCCCGGGCCCGGACTTACATGCTTAGGGATATACGTGTATAGACAAGGATATACGTGTATAGATAAGGTTTGGCGTTTATGTTTACGTACAGCCTATATATGTGCATAATTAGTATAAACATCAAATAATAATATGTGTACTAAGTTTACACAGATATAGTGAGACAAAAATACATAACGAAATTTAACGATTTTTTAGCGCAAAATTGTCAAAAATTTCAAAATTTTTTGGAAAATTGTTGCGTCAAAAGTGATTTTAAATAAAAGTAGACAACGTGAAACGCCGAAAAACGCTATTTCGCACGTGAAGAGAAAATTTTTGGATATATATTTTCTGGCTGTGTTAGGAAAAGTTGGGGTACGCTCCCCCTTTAGGTAAATCTTATATCCGCAACTGAACAATTGACATTTTTTGCTTTTTTCGCCCAAATATATCTGCACAACGCAATATGTTTACGGCGTTTTTAGGGTTATTATTTATCCGTTATAAATTTCTGGCGTGCTTTTTCTTAGAATTTAATCCAAAGATTTCTTGTCTTATTTAGCGAAATTGGTGAATTTCAACGTTCAAAATTTGGCATCAATTCTAAATTTTGCTGCTCCTTTTAGGCTATTGACTTCACTGTTATTTTCCACCGTTATTAATATACGTGCACTGGCTGTCTTTATGGACGTAAGCCACCCGTAAAATTGTTTTTGCATGTGACCTATGAGTTACTTTAACTTTTATCAAGTTATTTCTATTAGCCATTGATTTATGCCTATAAGCGTAAATTCACTTTGAGGACTATACCATATTGTGCTTATATCATTATTTTTTTATTTTTTTGAAGATTAGCATTTAATTTTATTTTTCCTGAATTCCTTACAGGTTCAATTTCACGTGCGGTTTGTGTCACATGGGTTTTGAGAATCAGAATCAAGTCGATTTGCACGTCATGGGAGCATTGCATAGAAAGAGGCTTTTCGATCGCCAGACAGCAATGCTAAGCGCCTGTAATTTCATTTCATGTATCTCTGGTCTTATGATGTAACTCACGATATGTTTATTCTTTAGAATCTTATATTATTTTATTATTTTATATATTTATCTAATGTATTACTAGACTGATTACATTATCTATTTTTTATGTATGTATGTAATAAAGTATAATTGTTATTGGGGTGAGGGGTGTTGCCCCTACTCAGGGTCCAAGACTTGTGTCACTGTCAGATGATTTCGAACTATCAAACATCAGCGTAATTTTTGGGAACGAAAGTGGCAAAGGTGTCAAAAAATTTTCACGCCGAGAATGAAGCTGAAGTGATCTGATAGTCAAAATTTTCGATGAATTATTACATTTTTTACTCAAAAAAGCAACGAAACGAGTCAGAATGAGTACGAAACGAGTTCAACAATTTTTCAGCTAGGTCAAACTTGAATATAATGTTTAGAAGTAATTTGTATGGCCACCTATACGCGATATTTTTGAATATGATTGAAATTATGATTATTTTTAAACAGCAATAAGTCAGTCTGTCCCGAAATTCTACTTTCCTTTTTGTTAATGCTATACAATTGAATTTTTCGTGCATATTGGGAAAATGATATTAGTAGACAAATTACAGGTTTTTATATATTTTCTTCGGGTTAAAAAACATTTCATTAATTAAGTCATAAAAATTTTGTTAAATACAACTTATAAATTTTTATGCACGTTTGACGAGGATCAACCTGTTTCAAATACGCTTGTTTTTAATTCGAGAATTTTCAGCTACTTTAAATCAACAGCTTTACGGTGTTACAAATATTTATTACGTTTATTTCATTATATACTTTCTAAATGTAAAATGTTATTTAATACGTACAATCTATAAGCTCAGAATGTTAGGTATAGCAGGTTTTTTTCAGCGGTGTGGACGATGTCAATTTTTGGTTTCAGATACCAAAAAATAAGGGATGCAAAAACACATGAAAAGCATAAAAGCACAAAAACATTAAACCGGAACAAATAAAAAGACAAATATACATCAAATGCACAAACACGCGTGAAAACATAGAAATACAAAAAACTATTCGCTGGGGAATCTGAGACTCTTCAGAAATCAAAAAAAAACATGCTACAGGCACCCACAATGCAATTTTTTTGAGGTATTCTTTTTTTGATGTCAATATATAGAACTCGATGAGAAACGTAGGAAAACTTTTTTTGGTCCATAAGACGCATTTTTGACAGTCAAAAGTCAAAAAATTTTTCGGACTTTTTGCCAGAATTTCGACCCTGTTCAGGTGCCTCATAAACGTGGGCGTGGGGTCTAGGGGGAATGGGCTAAGACCCACGCAGAATTGGAAACTCTCCAGATTACTGTAGACTCCAGAATTCTATTTTTAGTAACATTTTTGGCGATTTCTGGTGATTTCGCCTAATCAAATCCCCCTTCATATTTTCTTGCCTCCCGTGTATGTTGTCTCATACAGGATTCCGTTGTCTACAATAAAACTGACCCTATGAACAGTTTCTCCGCACATATTACAGCTTTCGGCCCTGCAGCACCGTCACTGCAGGAAATTGGTCAATTTTATTGCAGTCTCTGCGACAAAGCGTTGAACAGCGAGCAGCAATTCGAAATGCACATGCAAAGTAAAAAGCACAAGTCGAAGGAAGAAAACCAAGCTTACTATTGATTATAATTTATGTCACCTATCGTTTGTATTTTTGCATACAAGTTATCATGTCAGTTTTGTTGCGTGACTTCTGGAGCTGCTTGCGCTGAAAGCATTGAAAAATCATCGCCTTTGTGTAGATAAGTAACGTACTTACCTATCTACCTACATTAGACACATAGTATGTAAGTAACGCAGGCACCACGCCTATAGTCTGTTTCGCATAACCTCGGTCATATGTAAATGGTAGGTAGCGCTATAGCGCTACCTATAATATACTTGACCACCTTTTTTCTAATATGTTTTTCACAGCGAGTGCGGATCTTGTGTCCCCCTCACAGCAACAATGACACACACCTGGGAGGTGTGGTTTTTTTACTCAATAGATACTTAAAAACGATAAATTTCTTTACACTTTTGCTACACAGAAGTGTAAAGTATACGTTTTTACTCTTTGCGTGTCCTTAAGCTTATCTAATCAATTCTGGTTTCTGTACAGTGCAAAGGGTTTTATAATGTAGAATGTAACGATGCATGCTCTGACTTGGAGCGTCTTCATCTCTTCAAGGCAATCTTTATTGATCTGTGATCGTTTTAGTGTAAAGGGTTCGAGACGGAAAAGAAATTTCTCTAGCTACTCTGCTAAGTAGGCGGAACATGCTGATTATGCTTAAAATGTGCCCTGACCTAAGCGTTACACATCCTAGTTTATTTTGTTTCTATACACCCAATATTGCGTTATTAGCGTAAGTGTAAAGTTTACACTGAGGAGCACTTTTTCGCCCAGAACCATTGTGCATGGTCATTTTTTAAAAATTATCTCCGTAACATCAGAATGAAATTTGAATTATGCACATGTTTGCTAATGCCAATATTTATAGTCTGTTTAACACAAATTCAGTCATAAATTTTAAAACCATCTCCGACAATAAGCTGACAGATTGCGATTATAGCATTGATGTGATATATAGTCATCGTAACCATAGGTGGAGGGCACCAGAGTTCTAGGGTGCAGTTTGTTTTTCAAATGTCAAAAATTGCCTAAAAAATGGTGGTATGGCAAAAAGCACAATTTTTCAATGTTTCTCATCGAGCAATATCCATTGGCATCAAAAAATGCGAGAAAAAAATAATTTCAAAAATTGAATTCTGTATGGGGTATTTTGGTTTTGGGAAGGTGCATACCCCCAAAGCCCCATGCCCAGGTATGATCGTAAACCCTCGGCTTATTGTCGATGAAAATTCTTAGAATTTCTGCACGAAGTTATGTGAAACAGACTACATATAACTGCATTGCATATTTTTTTACTAGTTTTTTATTTCAACACAAGCATGCACTGTTTTGAAGGTTGACTGGAATGAGAGACATTTTTTTAAATACTATCTGCAAATTATTCCATAATTAATTCTTATGCGCTGTCTTTATCAAACCGATTCCAATATTTTTTCTTGTTAAAATCCATGAAAATTTATGTCTGTCCATTTTTGGAATGTGTGCGGCTCACAAATATTCTTAAATTGTTTGCATTTGCTGACGCGTCGACCGCATTGTTGATATGTGGCCGGAGTCGTTCATGTTGTCTTGCTCGACTACCATGAAAAAAATTATTTTTGTTGCTTTCTCATGCATTGTTCACTTGCATGCAATTTTTGGCGGCCAACACATTGCGTTGGTTTACACACTGGTGTGTTTGTTGCCCATGCCTGGCTTTCGCTTGCTGTTTCTATCAGATGCAGGATTTTACTTCAATTAGGTCAATAACGTCACTGGCGTAAATTTTAATTCGATAAATTTCTGTCTACCGTTGTTCAAGAAGTTATAAACTGTTGAAGAAAAAGTAGAAACTGTTGCTATTAATCTTTGCTCGTGCAAGCTCTGGATTTAACTTTCCTCGAGCATTTCTGGTTTGAAATACATCAAGAAAATATTTACGCTAATTTTTAAATCAATCCAACGGGAACTTTTGCGTAGGTTTTTTCCTCTGATTCAGGTTACTGCCTTTTTTTGTAATGAGAATGCAGTGTGGACAAAATCATGCTAAGAAAAGGTAGAATACTTGCAAGAACAAATGCTCCGATGGAGCAAAAAAGATGAATATACTTGGATTTCTTTATTCTTAAGGATGTAAAAGGAGTGGACTAGGGAAAAGTTCCCTATACGCGCAAAAGTTGTGTGCTAAACGGTTAGACTTTCTCTAAACAATGCAAAAATCGAAGTATATTCTGCGGCCTATAAAAAAATCAAGTTTTGGTCACAAAACATTTTTCACTGTTTCACAAAGAACAATTGAAAAGCTTTCATGTTTGTTAAACAGCCGATTTATAATTTATTTCATGAAACCTTACCTTCCACAATGCTCTGATGGAAAACAAGATTATCGGAGTAATCTTTACACCTCCAGGCCAACTCGATTCAGTCTACAGAAACAGGCGTAAGACGCAGAATATAATTCGATCTTTGTGTTGTTTAGAGGAAGTCTTTCTCACATTCTTAGGGCATTTGCGCCTTTAGGGAAATTTTCCCTAGTCCCACCCTTTTACATCCTTAAGAATAAAGAAATCCAAGTATATTCATCTTTGTTTGCTCCATCGGAGCATTTTTTTCTTGTTTTTAAACCATCTCCGACAATACATAAGTTGACAGATTGCGATTATTTGATTTGATAATCGTAACCCTCAGCTTACTGTCGATGAAAATTCTTAAAATTGATGCACTAAGGTATGTGAAACAGACTGTAGGTATCCATGTGCATAATGTGATGATATTTCCTGCTAAGATATTAGACTGAACCTTATGTCTGACATGAATGGAATTAACAGTTGCGCGATTTGATTATAAGTCGGAGCAAAATTATAGTAATGTTTGACATAACTTCGTGCGTAAATTCTTGGAATTTTTCATCGGCAGTAAGCCGAGGGTTACAATAATTATATATCAGATCAATGCTATAATCGTAATCTGTCAGCTTATTGTCGGAGATGGTTTTAAAATTTATGACCGAAGTTGTATGAAACAGACTATAGTTTGCCAAGTGAATTCCATGCACTACAGTTTGTTTCACACTAAGTTTGGGCATAAATTTTAAAAACTGTCCGACAATAAGCCCGCGGATTGCGATGATAGCATTGATTTGATATATAACCCTCCGTTTACCGTAATGTTTCTGCAGTCGAAGTGCACTATGGCCAGGGCCGGTCTCAGGGGGGCGAACTGGGCGGCCGCCCAGGGCCGCTAAAAAAGTTGTAGTTGTATTATACACTATCCAGAAAGAAACTATGGTGTTAATTTTTTCAATTTTCTCCTCGATCAAGCTATAAGGTCAACTCATGAACGCTTTCAGAAAATAAAAAGCTTCCAGTCAAACGTTTGAATTTCTTTTTCAATATTCCAGCCTTAAAAACCTGGAAAGACTGTGATTTATTGAACAGATGCAAGGATTTAGCCATTTTATTAAACGATTTGAATGGATTAGATTTGTACACAGGACTAAAAGTTCTTATTCATTCCATGACTGAAATATTAGATTCGCCACTGATCACTCTAAAGTACTTATTCAGAAATGGATTCTAGGATGCTTTACCAGACGTTGTAATTGCTCTCAGGATTTTACTTTCAGTCCCTGAGTGGCCTCAGCAGAATGTTCATTTTCGAAATTAAAATTGATTCAAAACGTACTTAAGGTCTATTATGACTGATTCTCATCTCACTGCTTTAGCCCTAATTTTGATTGAAAACGATATGTCGTCTTCTTTAGATTTTTCACTGTTGATCGATTGTTTTGCTGCTCAAAAAGCTCGAAAAATAACTTTGTAGTCACGTTGTTCCGATTACATATTGCTGCTTTCTCAAAATTTTAATAGCATTTTGTTCCATTATGGTACCTACTAAAAAATGTATTGTTGCACATATCTAAAATTTTTTGGGGCTGCTAAAATCTGTTTCGCCCAGGGCTTCTAAAACCCTAAGACCGGCCCTGACAGTAGTATACCGTGCTTCCCTAGCAGGCATATCTTATAGCGTTGTAGTGTTATAAGATAGGCAGAATCTGCGCCCTGGCCCAAAATCGAGGTCGTGCCAGGGCGCAAATGGCTTGGGGTGCTTGCCCGAAACCTGCCCAGGGAGGGGCGCGCGCCAGCTTAGGGCCCAGGGCCAGGGGGAGGGGGTGCAATAATCCAGGGGGGTTATTACCCAGAGGTTATTATCCAGGGGGTTATTTCTGAAGAGGCGTAAGTCAAGAACCAGCGGTCGGATCGGGCTCAAATTTTCAGAGTATGATGTATATAGACGAGGCATGCTACGCATAGAATTTCAGCGCGCAGCCTACAGTATACCAATTTACTTTACACTTTCTCGTATAGCACTATATTTCAAGAACTAAAGGGCGGATTTAGCTCAAATTTTCAGAGTAGGGTGAATACCCTATTTGCAAATTATTACAAAAATTTGGAGTAAGTACCTACAGTATATCAATTTACTTTACACTTTCTCATATAGTACTATATTTCGAGAACTATAGGGCGTATTTAGCTCAAACTTTCAGGGTAAGATATATAAGGTGTGCTATGTACAAAATTTTAGCGCGTAACCTAGAGTATGCCGATTACACTGCCTGATGGCGTCAAACGGATGGATGTAAAGTTCTCTATGGAGATCTATTGTTTATAACTAGTAATCAATTATAATAAACATGCCCAAACCTGCCAGTAAGCCTAGGTGGGAAGGGGTATGACAGTGTGTGTGTGTGTGTGTGTGTGTGTGTGTGTGTGTGTGTGTGTGTGTGTGTGTTGGGGGTAGCAGTCCCTGTGGGAGTCCACAAGCGCCACCCCACAAACGCCACCTCCACAAGCGCCTCTGTGTTCACTATAGCCGTTATAGTTAGTTTACGAAAGTAGTCAGCTATTTTGTCATCAGCTCGTAGCGATTATTATGTACGCGCAAATTGATTATTTTGATGGCCTTTGGCCCTTCATAAAACAAAATATTGTCCGAGTATACTTTAATTTGGTAGTCAGGTACTAGGACGTTTTGAATTTTTTCAACAGCTTCAAGACCGTATTTTTCTTTATCAGTGTTAAGATCAGCTTTGTGCATTAAGTCTAAAGCTAGCTGCTTTTGTAAACAATGTCGCCCTTTATCGCCTTTCCTAATAGACTCCCATTTAGGGCTCTTGTTTTTAATTTTGCCGTCTAAAATGCAATTTTACGATAGTTTTGCCAAATTCAAAGGGTACAGGTTGATCTTGGTCGCTTTTAATATTTATTTCAACAGTGTTGAATGCTTTTTTGAGTACAGGTATGTAATGTGGACTAATATATGAATGATTAATAATAATCCATATACTTTCCTTCGATATTTACGACTTGCAAGAGTGGCGCAAAAATATTTCCAACAATTTGAGGCTCGACTATATCACAATAAACGTAAAAATCATGCATTCCACCTAGTATATCAGGAGAATACGTGTGCTACTATGGTCAAATCTTGCGTCACAGAATAATTTATATTGTTCAGCTGGCTTTCCAGAAATCCAAGCATATATGTGAATGTTTTGTTAACTTTACACTTCGAATGTATTCTGTATTAATTTTTAGATGACAGAATTTCTTATTATCATCATACCTTATGCCAAAGCATTGCAAGCATTCAAATTTTCTTCAATGCATAATCGTTTTTATCCCATTAGTGATTGTCTTACTCAACTAGCAAAGAAAATGCTCCGATGGAACAAAAAAGATGAATATACTTGGAATTGTGGATTATTAAGGATGTAAAAGGAGGGACTAGGAAAAATCTACCTAAAGTCGGAAAATCTGCTAAAATCACACTTTCTTAAGCAACACCCAAAAATCGATGTATATTCTGCGGCCAACAGATTAAAATAAATATTTAACCATAAAAATGATTGAAACAGTAGCACGTTAGCTATGCAGTAGCTATGGGAAATGATATTAAGTAAACTAACAGTCTTCCAAGCCAATTGAATGAAATAGCAAACATCGAAGACAGTTGGAAGACATGGTTGGTTTAAAACAGTAGGAAACGCTTAAGTTGACTTGAAACAGACTAAATGTAGATACACTAGCATGCCCGAAACGATTGTGTGCACTAATCAATCGGCTCCTGCTTTAGTTTGCTATAATGTCATAACAAAATAAAACAACTTTAAATACAATACCTCTTAGTTTTCTATCAATCAGGTGCCAGCAATTTAAAAAAGTAACCTTGATAGATTACGTTTATACACTCTTATCTGAAACTTCGAACATTATTTAAAAAAGACACTTTTTTAGAGGCCGCAGAATATACATCGATTTTTTGCGTTGCTTAGAGAAAGTGTGATTTTTAGCAGATTTTCCGACTTTAGGTAGATTTTTCATAGTCCTCCTTTTACATCCATAATAATCCACAATTCCAAGTATATTCATCTTTTTTGTTCCATCGGAGCATATTTCTTTGCTAGTACACTACTTTAATTAGCGTGATTTCAGTACATCAGTCAGTAAACACAATCAGTAATATGCCACAATAATGACAACAGTCCAAGAAAACGGAAAACAATATTGTTCTTAACATCAGCATTATCCTTTTTAAACAAGACAACCTTATTGACACCATCCATTTTCAAATTAAAACTCCATTAAGTTATTTCTTCTAATGTGCAGTTCACTTATAATCAAGCACAAATATTTAACCAACGAATTCACATTGCAAATCCTCACTCAATCAATACACAAGCACAATGTGTTGTGACTTTTGAAATTGAAAACACTCCAATTTTCAATTTTCAAATTGAAAATTGGATCAATTTTCAAATTGAAAATTGGGTCAATTTTCAAATTGAAAATTGGGTGTTTGAATTTGCGATAAAGAAAATAATCAAAAGATAGTCACTTGGTTTATTTAAGCCGAGTAATAAAATAACGACCGTCCACCAATTCCAAAACTAAACGCGACTAATCTGATCACTATGAAAAAGTTTTGAAAAATGAGCTTGCTAAGCGAGAGTTGTAAACCAAGAGAAACTTAAAGTTAAAACCTACCATTAAATTATTGGAGAGACTTGTAAAAGATTTTAAACTTTAAAAAATGGAAAAGGCGGGATGTTGGTAGAATTAGAAGGCAAAGTTTTTCGGCAAAAATTCAAAAACTTCACGCAAATATCAAATGTAAGGAACACTAACGCTTTGATTTGGTAGTAGAGCTGCACACTTTGCAAATTTTACTACCCGGGTACCCGGCTATTTCATTAACCGGGTACCCGGGTAATTCGGGTACCCGGGTAACCCGGGTATACCCGGGTAGGACCTTAGATAAAAGAGAATGCAGTGAACATTGTTTATTTTCGGTTGACAGCAGTGATCGTACAGGGTCAGATCTTCACCCCCGGTCGGGGTCGGGGTTGGGGTTGAAGATTAACAATTAACATTGCATGATTACATACCAATTTAAAAAGGATAAAAACGATACTTCACTTGCTTATAGAGAATACTAATAAAGCTGGTTAAGTTCAAGATTTTATTTTCATTCCAAGTTCAAACATGGTTTTAGCAATTTAGCATTACTTTCAATTTTAATCACTAATCGCTCTCGCTTTTTCGCATTCTTTCACAGTTTTTTCTTAACGGTATTCTATGGCGCACTGATTGTGAGGAACCAACGGCGCGAAGCGCCAAAAATTTTCGAAATTTTTACCGTTTTCTATGTAGAATTTACGGCCTTTTTATTGACAAACAGTTCGTAAATCATAAGTGGCGCAAAGCACCAAGAAATTCAGTTATTTTTTACCGCCCTTAACATCTTGTATAGATATATGAATACTGAATACTAATAGTCTGACAGAGCAGAACAGGAAAACTACGAATTATTAACTTAGTATGAAGATATTTTGACTGATCCAGGCTTTTAAACGCAATGCTGGAGCTTTACAAAAAGAAAGACAATCATCGGCGGTGCTATGCGCAGGAAAATTTTGACGTTTTTACTCTTTCAACTCAATTTATACTTCTTTAATCATACAGAAAAGATAAACTAATTGCGGCGCGAAGCGCCAGAAATTTTTCAAAAATTCCCAATCCTTTTACCTTTTCTGTCCTCCTCACACATTCCCATAGGGGGGGGGGTGAGGGGAAAGAAAAGAAAATTTTTTTTCTTTTTTTTTAAAAAAAATTTAAAAATTCCCAATCCTTTTACCCAAGTATACCTATAATATACTTGGGTACCCCCAACACCTGTGCACCCCCTACAGCTATAAAGGGACACTTCTGGAAGGTGCGGTTTTTTTAAAAAGAAAGATAATAAAAAAATTCGCTGCCCGTGTTTTTTGTTTTTCTTGAAACTCAAAATTGACTGTGTAAAGAAGGTGTAAAGTTTTTGTGTAACGTTATAACATAGGACAAATTTTGGGACCTTTTTACTGCGGCATGTGGACAACTGAGTATTGATGACTCGAAGGATTGAACAGGATAGGATAATAGAGGGATGAATTTTTCAGATGACACTTTTTTTGTTTTTTGAAATTCGCATTAGTTATCGAATGGCAGTGTAAAGAGTGCGAAAATCTGGGGGTGAAAAAGCACTTTTTGGTCGAGTTTTCAACCTTCCTATGTCCGGTACTATCTCCGGTTATGAGTTTTCTAAAATGTTTTCTGACAGAAATGTAGAGCGGATCAAGGGCTACATTCTGCATATAAGCAAAGTCTTCTATGCTCTATGGTGAGTTAGATCCTGGGGTTTAAAGTTTACACTCTAGTGGATGGTGTAAAAAACGGATTTTGACTAAGATTTCTCTGCCAAATTTTTCCGCTTATGAGTCAGTGTAAATCGAAGACAGCATTAATAAAGTGCCTCTCAGGGGCTAAACATCGCAGCAAACCGCATTTAAAAAACGCAATATTGAGTTATTTATGGGGGTGTAAAGTTCGAAATCAGAGGTAAAAAATGGGCGAAAAAACACGTTTTTTACGAAGTTTGATTGATAAATCATACCAAATAATTTTTGCAACAGAATTTTGGCACACAGGAATGTACTACGATTTAAAAGCTACAAATTGTACCAAACCGAATTTCTTTAAACTCAATGGGGAGTTCGGTACGGAATTTTAAAGTTTACAGTGTTCTAAATGATGGAAAATACGTTTTTGTTGCGTTTTTTGTTCGCCACTTTCTCCGTCCAGAAGTCGGGATAAGTCTAATAGAATAAAAATAAAGTGCTTTATATCGGATGCATGTCAAAGCAAATTGTCTATACATTAATATTTAGCGAGTGTAAAGTCAAAAATTTGGAGTTTAAAATGCGTTTCTGTCTTGTTTTTTTCTGCCTGCTTCTCCGGTTACGAGTCAGGGACACGTTTATCAAGTCTAGAAATGGACCAGGAACCAAATTTGATATGCCAGTCTGGCACATATGTTTACACTCTACGGTGTTGTAAAGTAGTTTACACCAATTGTTAGTTTGCCCATAGAACATTATGTAGACTTAATTTTTTCATAAATATTAATCGTTATATCGGAACAATATCAAAATTACGAATCTGACTAAAATCTTCTTTACACTAGGTGTTTACATGAAGTTTACACTACATATGTATTTATCTTCGTTTTTGAGCATTCCAGAAACCTAATTTTTTCCTGGAGTCTGGAAGTTTTCAAAGGATCAAATGTGAGACGTCACTAGGTGCGTTTGTTTACATCCAACAGTGATGTAAAGTAGTTTACACTCATTGTTTATATGTCCTCAGACCATTGTAGAGACATAATTTTTTTCATGAATGTTGATCATAATATCCTAGTAATTTTTACACTGCATGTTAGCCTTTGTTCTAGAGCATTGCAAAAACCGAAATTGTTTCCTGAGATATAAAAATTTACAGGGAATGAAATATATACGTCAGTTGGGCGCGCTTAGCTTACACTCAGCAGTATTGCAAAGTGGTTTAAACCTAATGTTTATTGTCTTTAAAACATTATGGACTCATTTTTAAATAAATGTTGGAAGTAATATGGGAGCAATATCAAAATTACGAATCCGACTAGAATATTCTTTACGCTATGTGTTTGTGTAAAGTTTACATTACGTGTTAACCTTAATTCGATAGACTTGCAGAGACTTTGTAACTGAAGTCAAGAAATTTTCAAGGATTCATATGTGAGACATCAATTAAGTGAGTTTGTTTACCCTCAAAAGTAATCTAAAGTGATTTAAAAATTATGTTCAAGTGTCCTTTGATCATTGAAGAGATGTAATTTTGTTTTAAATGGGTTGCAATAAAGTTAAATCCTTCTTAGCCGTGTTTATAATATGTTTCACAAAATCTTGCACATGGAGAGCTATCGTTTAATTGATGTAAATTGCCTGCAAAAGTGGTTTAAAATAAACCAGCAATCACACTACTGTGCACAGAAGTCGACAAAGATATGCAGCTTTATTGTAATCATGTACATTAATAAGCCGTAAACTGTTAGTATTCTCTACACCTAGTAGTTGTGTAAAATTTGCGCTATTCATTTGTTGTTATTATATGTACATAGTCTATACTACAATTTTATTTTACTACCAAATAGAGCTGCACGCGGGTACTGAACGGGTACCCGGGTAGAAAATAGTTTTACTACCCGGGTAGCCCGACGGGTACTCCGGGTATACCCAGGTACCCGAATCCCCTAACATAAAATGGAAAATTAGCACTGCAGTTATGCAATATGTGCTAAGAATCGAATTAGAAACCTAGAAACGTATTGCTTCTAGTGCGATTGAATCACAATGTAAATGTGATATGATATAATCAACCGTATATTGTTAAATAAGCGAGTCTGTTAATATTTCCTATTGTCACAGTATATCGCACATACGGTTTAGGCAAATTCCATCATTCAGGTCTTTAGTTAAATTTTTTCATTTGTGCCGAATTCTTCTTATTCTCTATTGTAAACAAATTTAAACAAGAATTTATCTGCTAACGACGCTTTTTTCTAATGCATTTACTTCTGTGACCATTATATAAATTTAGACTCGCAACTTTTATTCACATCGTGCGCGCAACTGTTTTAGTTAGACCTGTTACAAAGCCTATCGATGTTCCAAATGCAGTCAGCCATAGGCGTAGCCCCCAAAATTTTCAAGAAATATTGTTGATTTTTTTGTTGGACTAATGTGTGTCCAGAAAATTGAGTTCAAAAAGACAAAAACGTCAAAATTTTCCGGCGCTTCGCGCCAAGTCATTATTATTTATTGCTATATAGATCCAATGAATTTTAAAGCTTGAATCAGCTAAAATAATCCAAAACTTCGCATCACTTTAGTTATTTAATGCACTATTAGTTCATAGAATGAAGCCGCACATGCTTGTTGAACATAATAGTAAAAGTGCGAAAATGTTTGCGTACCATTCTGCTTTGTTTATCTTTGTTTACAAGGACGCATAATTCTATTTTAAATGAAAGGAAAGGCCAAATTTTCTTGTGTTTTTGCGCATTTTCTGTTTTCTGAATTATTTAATAAGAAGGTCACAAATGGGCCTGAAAACGGTAAGAACAAAATTCTCATTGATACATCTTTCAATGACTTATTCGTTGCGACCATACGTGGGCAGCAAGAAAATTCTAGGGGGGTGCAAGATTTTTTTGAAGGTCGAAAAATGGCCTTAAAAATGGTGGTATGGCGATAAAAACACCATTTTTCGACGTTTCTCATCAAGCACTATCCATTGGCATCAAAAAATTGCGAAAAAGACGAAAAAATTTTCAAAAATTGAATTCTGGGGGGGGGGTATTTTGATTTCTGGGGGGGGTATTTTGGTTTCGCGGGGTGCATACCCCCCCCAAACCCCCACGCCCAGGTGTGGTTGCGACCCGTTCCTGCTCTCACTTAGCAAAGGTCGAAAAACGCAATTTTAAGTTTTTTTGGGCTTAATCCAGAACCGAGATTTTGCCGATTTACGAAAATTTTAACGTTACTAATAAATTATAGTGCTTTTTTACAAAATTTTCCGGGGTTCTGCCCCGGACCCCGTTAGGGGCGCTTGAGCGCGCCACCCCAGACCCCCAGCCGTACTATCTCGTTTTACACGTGCAAAGAGATATTTAGGAGGACCATAGCTTCCCAAGGTCGAAAGTTTAGAGGGGGTGAAATCCCAAAATTTGAGACCACTAAATTTAGATTTCTAGCCTTTTTTGCAGGTCAAATATGCAAAACGCTTAAAACATCTTATATAGCATGTTTTAATGTGAAAAACTGCATTTTTAACTACTTTTTGTCCCATTTTGACTACTTTCGTCACTCTTGTAAGTAAAAAATATAAGAATTCATCGAAAATTTCGACTTTTCAGATTATTTTAACTTCATTCTAGGTATTTTATGGGTAAATAAAAAAGTAACGTATATACTAGTCGGCGCGAAGCGCCGAAAAATTTTGACATCTGCGCTGCTTTTGTACCCAAAAATCATTGCAGAAAACGTTTGATAGCTCAAAATCGTCTGACAGTGATTCAAGTATCGGACCCTGAGGTGGGGGTAATGCCCCCCTCACCCCCCTATGGGAATGTGTGAGGAGGACAGAAAAGGTAAAAGGATTGGGAATTTTTAAAAATTTCTGGCGCTTCGCGCCGCAATTAGTTTATCTTTTCTGTATGATTAAAGCGGTATAAATTGAGTTGAAAGAGTAAAAACGTCAAAATTTTCCTGCGCATAGCACCGCCGATGATTGTCTTTCTTTTTGTAAAGCTCCAGCATTGCGTTTAAAAGCCTGGATCAGTCAAAATATCTTCATACTAAGTTAATAATTCGTAGTTTTCCTGTTCTGCTCTGTCAGACTATTAGTATTCAGTATTCATATATCTATACAACATGTTAAGGGCGGTAAAAAATGACTGAATTTCTTGGTGCTTTGCGCCACTTATGATTTACGAACTGTTTGTCAATAAAAAGGCCGTAAATTCTACATGAAAACGGTAAAAATTTCGAAAATTTTTGGCGCTTCGCGCCGTTGGTTCCTCACAATCAGTGCGCCATAGAATACCGTTAAGAAAAACTGTGGAAGAATGCGAAAAAGCGAGAGCGATTAGTGATTAAAATTGAAAGTAATGCTAAATTGCTAAAACCATGTTTGAACTTGGAATGAAAATAAAATCTTGAACTTAACCAGCTTTATTAGTATTCTCTATAAGCAAGTGAAGTATCGTTTTTATCCTTTTTAAATTGGTATGTAATCATGCAATGTTAATTGTTAATCTTCAACCCCAACCCCGACCCCGACCCCGACCGGGGGTGAAGATCTGACCCTGTACGATCACTGCTGTCAACCGAAAATAAACAATGTTCACTGCATTCTCTTTTATCTAAGGTCCTACCCGGGTATACCCGGGTACCCGGTACCGAATTACCCGGGTACCCGGGTAATGAAATAGCCGGGTACCCGGGTAGTAAAATTTGCAAAAGTGTGCAGCTCTACTACCAAATCAAAGCGTTAGTGTTCCTTACATTTGATATTTGCGTGAAGTTTTTGAATTTTTGCCGAAAAACTTTGCCTTCTAATTTACCAACATCCCGCCTTTTCCATTTTCTTAAAGTTTAAAATCTTTTACAAGTCTCTTAATAATTTAATGGTAGGTTTTAACTTTAGGTTTCTCTTGGTTTACAACTCTCGCTTAGCAAGCTCATTTTTCAAAAGCTTTTTCATAGTGATCAGATTAGTCGCGTTTAGTTTGGAATTGGTGGACGGTCGTTATTTTATTACTCGGCTTAAATAAACCAAGTGACTATCTTTTGATTATTTTCTTCATCGCAAATTCAAACACCCAATTTTCAATTTGAAAATTGACCCAATTTTCAATTTGAAAATTGATCAATTTTCAATTTGAAATTGAAAATTGGGTGTTTTTCAATTTCAAAAGTCACAACACATTGTGCTTGTGTATTGATTGAGTGATTTGCAATGTGAATTCGTTGGTTAAATATTTGTGCTTGATTATAAGTGAACTGCACATTAAGAAGAAATAACTTAATGCAGTTTTAATTTGAAAATGGATGGTGTCAATAAGGTTGTCTTGTTTAAAAAGGATAATGCTGATGTTAAGAACAATATTGTTTTCCGCGTTCTTGGACTGTTGTCATTATTGTGGCATATTACTGATTGTGTTTACTGACTGATGTACTGAAATCACGCTAATTAAAAGTAGTGTACTAGCAAAGAAAAATGCTCCGATGGAACAAAAAAGATGAATATACTTGGAATTGTGGATTATTATGGATGTAAAAGGAGGGGACTAGGAAAAATCTACCTAAAGTCGGAAAATCTGCTAAAAATCACACTTTCTCTAAGCAACGCAAAAAATCGATGTATATTCTGCGGCCTCTAAAAAAGTGTCTTTTTTAAATAATGTTCGAAGTTTCAGATAAGAGTGTATAAACGAAATCTATCAAGGTTACTTTTTTAAATTGCTGGCACCTGATTGATAGAAAACTAAGAGGTATTGTATTTAAAGTTGTTTTGTTTTGTTATGAGCATTATAGCAAGCAAAGCAGGAGCCGATTGATTAGTGCACACAATCGTTTCGGGCATGCTAGTGTATCTACATTAAGTCTGTTTCAAGTCAACTTACGCGTTTCCTACTGTTTTAAACCAACCATGTCTTCAATTGTCTTCGATGTTTGCTATTTCATTCAATTGGCTTGGAAGACTGTTAGTTTACTTAATATCATTTCCCATAGCTACTGCATAAGCTAACGTGCTGCTGTTTCAATCATTTTTATGGTTGAATATTTATTTTAATCTGTTGGCCGCAGAATATACATCGATTTTTTGCGTTGCTTAGAGAAAAGTGTGATTTTTAGCAGATTTTCCGACTTTAGGTAGATTTTTCCTAGTCCCCTCCTTTTTACATCCATAATAATCCACGATTCCAAGTATATTCATCTTTTTTGTTCTATCGGAGCATTTTTCTTTGCTAGTTGTATGTATATGCAAGTGTATTATTTGAAATGTAATTCCTTAACTGTTTGAGTTTCGCCCATAGCTGTCAAAATAGTCACAACTCACAATTCTTCTTGCTCTGAAAATATATAGCTACCCAGTGTAGGCCAGGTTTGCTGCTTGTGTTAAAGTTTACCACTAGCGCTGCGGGGTATGTTTTTATAGGTGGTAAGCGATCTAAAGGAAAAACTCCTAAAAATGTGTCATTTTTAATATTATGTTTAAGAATTTTAAACGTTTATATGTAAAATGTACCCCCAAGTTTTCTTTAGGATCGATTTCCATTTGCCTAACTGCTTAGAAGCAAGCGCAGTTTTTGCTGAAAAAATTCGAAAATTCAAAAAGTTGTCATTCTATACCTACTACTGAATATAAAGAGAAATTTATCGTTCAAAAATGAAAACTTTTGGAATTTTAGAATTGAAAAAATTAAAACTAAAAGTTTAGCTGTCGTAGACTAATTAATTAGACTATAAGTCATACTTAGGCGAAGTAGGGATGGCCAGTGGAGGCATAATCTGGGAAACGGTTATTGGTCCTAACATTCGTTTTTTTTAATTTCTTAAAAATTTTTTCTTTAAATTTTTTTAATTTAAAATTTTTCTAATTTAAAATTTTTAAAAATTTTTTTTCAACTTTTTTTAATTTTCTAATTTTTTTTTCCAAATGCCATTTACGACCTTTTTCCCTCTCTTGAAATGCTATTTTTGAAGGAATGGGGCAACTAAATTCAGTTTTAAACTGCATTCCATCGAAAAAATGCTTGATTTGGACTGTTTTATATAAATAGATGGGTAAATAACTCGAAATGCGACTGCATCATAATGGCTTACAAGCAAACTCTAATGAAAAATTGATATTTTTGTGCTAAACTGACTGAGTTGATTGAAAATTCGAATGATTTAGTCCAATTTTCTACGATATTTTCTAACATTGCAGCAATCAACACTAACAACTTAAGTTATCTTAGAATCATTTGACATTGCCCGATTTTTCAAGGGTTTAGGGAAAGTTTAAACCAGACATGTAACGGCTCGAAATTTTCGATGGAGGTCCTCGGTCACTGAAGGTGGGGGAGAGGGGGGGGGGTAAATGACCTCCAATGTTTAGCCAAAATGATCAAAGGTGCAACTTTTCGCCAAAAATAGAGCATCCTAAATTTTCCGACTTTGGGACATGGAGGGACGACTGAATTGAGTGGGGAGGATCACCGTACCGTACATGTAACAGGGGGGTTGGTGGATTTCCCCACACAAAGTCGAACATCCCCATCCCTCGAAAGTCACACAATTTTAGTCCCCTCGTTTTTGGGAAAAAGTTGCATTTTTGGCCACCTTTCGTGTTTTTTTGGCATTTTTTGGCCAAAAAATTGAAGGTCATTTACCGCGCTCTTTAAAATGGCCGGGAACCCCCACCTAAAATTTTGACCCGTTACATATATGCCCCCTATCCCCCGTTACATGTATGGCTTCAGGCCCGTATCCAGGACTCGGCCAAGATAGAGGGGGTCCAACGCAACTTGTTCTGTACATATCTTGGGAAATTCGTCGGGATAGCTCGCAAAAACCGCATTTTTTGACATGCTCTTTTCGAGGAAAAATTTTTCTCACTTAAAAGGCTATAAAAAGTTTCATTTTTTGGTGCGCGCTCGAGACGAAATATTTAAAATACTTCACGTCTGGCGCGAAGCGCAGTAAAATTGAAGATTTTACGTCAGACACATGCAATTTTTCCATCTTTTCGCGCATTATCGCCTTTCGAAAATTTTTTTGTCGGCCTAGGGGGAGTGGAGGCCTGTGTCACGCCCTGTAGTGATTAATATATAATAATCGTATCAATATAATATACTTTTTCATACTTGGTTATTCCGCGTGTCTATTTGCACGTCTGTCGAGCCCTTTTATAATAATGGGTACTGTACGTTAAGATCAATATACACTTAACCCACTTAACGGGCTGACCATGTGTTCGTTTATAGTCACTAGCTCGGACTGAGCTGTCTTGTGGGAATCGTGTAGCTGCTTATATTATTGCGCATACACGAATATGAAACCGGCGCTATTGGGCAAACTCAATAGCCTTTATCAGCGCTGACTCCTCACTTGGCACTTTTACGTCTTGAGCTCGGACCGGTTCTCTCGGCGTAATATCTCTCTTCGTTATATACGTTATATTTATGTTATAACGTGCGCATCAAGTGTTGATGGCTCACTGTGGTAAGATGTCGTTTTACCTGACACCTGGCCACACCTGGGCAATGCCCCATATCGGCCCATCACCAGGACGGGCCGAACCAAAAGTTGGACGGGGCGAAGGGGTAACTTGGACGGGGCTATGTTTTGTACAGGGAGAAAATTTTTGGAGATAATTTAAGGAAATGCTAGATACAGTATATCATGATCAGTTTGCAAAACATGCACAGGAACCATCTTATTACACTGTTCGACACCTTTTTCATGGATGGACCCACCTTTTCTCAGTGACTGACCCACTGATTAAGCTGAACGACCCACCTTTTTCAGGCACGGACCCACCTTTTTTCAGGGACAGACCCACCTTTTTCAGGGTCTAGGGACCCACCCACCCTTTTGGCTGGAAGTTGGACGGGGCGAACCGTCAGCCATTGCCCAGGTATGCACCTGGCCACCCCTTCCTCCCCGTCCCCCTAAATTAAAATGCCCTCTCACCTCTCCCTATGCACATGTGTGGACTGAATTGGCATTCAGGTTGGATTCTGTTTGCCCAAATTGGATGTTAGGGGGAAAACGGGGGCGACCCGCAGCCGCGCCCTGGCCGTGCCCATCAGCCCCGATACTCATTTCGTGCCCATCAAGTCGGAGTCGATGGAGGACGCGTATTTTTTGAAGCCGGGCTTCGACGATTCGAGCTTGAAGGCTTTTTTGGGCAGAGATCAGAGCAACAAAGCTTGTCGCGCCGGCGTCGCTTATTTGGCCGAATCGGATTACTACGTCTACTTGGAGCAACCGGAACAAGTCGAAGTCGCAGCGCCGGTACGTATCGATAAGGTGAATTTTTTGTTTTTTTTTATTTTAAGTTTTTTAACTTTCCTAATCATCTCACTAATTCTTGATCGAATATACATAAATATGTTGGTTTGGTAAATGATGGAGTAATAAAGAAAAGGCGAATAATAAAAAACTGTAAATGAAAACAATAAAATAATAAAAAATGGATGCAATGTACAGGGTGTCACGAAATGATAGCCCCCTCCAAAAACTGATTTCAGGGTACGGTAGAAAAAATCTGTAAGCACTATCTTGTAGAGCATTCAATTCTGCTTTGGGTAGTAAAAAGTGATTTATACATTGCAAAAAAGAAATTTTTGCAAGTAGCTCTGAATAAGATCTATCTTAGTAAAGTTGTGACGAATCGATTAGAAAAGCTCGTGCACATGGAGTCGGAAATCGGTCGCTATTCTGCAGAAACAGCATCAAAAATTGGCGTATGGTGTTAAATGAATTAGAATATGATGCGTAATAGTCTGACAATCTGTAATGTTCAATGACTATGCATTTAAGGCAGGTCGACTAAGCTGAAGACGGCTATATGGATTTTGAAAATCGACGTAGTCGTAATATTCGAAATACTGAGATATTTTTTGTTTCTGATCAATAAAAAGTTAACCGGTGCACATGTGCGCTTTGATAAAATAAGCATCCGACGCAGAATTGAATACTCTACAACATGGTATTTGCATATTTTTTCCATGATTCTTGAAAGTCGGTTTCTGGAGGGGCTATCATTTCGTGACACCCTGTATGTATACAATTGCTCGCGGTTCATATAGTGTGGTTGTTTATGCTTTTTTTGAAAATGTTTTTCGCGTTCAGTTCACGCCGCTGTTCGTTGAAAGAAGTCAAAAATGGTGTTTGCTCCTTCCGTCAATTTTTTGTCGAAGTTAAAATTTCTTTTCCTGACTTTGCAGAATTTTCTCACTATCCATGAGTGACAGCGGTACTACATATCATACATGGGCGCCACCTAAATTCTGGGGAGCTGCAAAATTTTTTCAAAGGTCAAAAATGGCCTTAATAATGGTGGTATGGCGAAAAAACTCTATTTTTCAAAGTTTCTCATCAAACACTATCCATTGGCATCAAAAAAATTGCGGAAAAACAAAAAAATTCGGGGGGGGGGTATTTTGGTTGCTGGGGTCTCCCCACGCCTAGGTATGCTACATATGTATACCTCAATTGCTGAAAAGTCAGATATCAGGTGATTTTGAGCTTATGGGTATTGAAACAATAAGAAGGAAAACATATAATAACGGCGCAAAGTTCTGGAAAATTTTGAAAGAATAAATCAGGCGTAAAACGCTGAAACGTTTCGAGTTTATTACATAATTGCTCAAAATTGTGCTAAAGATATGTTTGGAGCATTTAATTTTTTTCCTTTAGTGACCGTTTTGAGAAATGAATTTTTTTCTGTTTCGGGAGTGTGTGAGTATATTTAATCTTGGGGTTTCAACCTCCGCCCGGGAAAACTTGCACCCCCTGTAAAAATTTTTCACCCCCTCCCCTGAGAATAAGCGATTTTTCGAAACTTTCCAAAAAATTTGTAGAAAAGGCTTTTTAAAGCGTTTTTAGCTATCTATTTGCTCAAAAGTGCCAAATTTTCGGATGACCACACATGGGCGTGGGGGGTATGCAACCCTCTCAGAAGTTGAAACCCCTCCAGAAATCAAAACCCCCCCAGAATTCAATTTTTTGACAATTTTTTTTGCTTTTTTAGCGATTTTTTGATGCTATTGGATAGTGCTCGATTAGGTACGTCGAAAAATGGTGTTTTCTTCGCCATACTACCACTTTTAAGACCATTTTTGACCTTTGAAAATTTTTCACCCTACCCTCCCCCCGGAAATTTTTTCACCCCCACCCCCAGAATTTTGGTGCTGCCCACCTATGGTCATGACTATATTTTGTTCAATTTGTTCGACTTTTTCATTTGTTTTCGAAATTTTTTGTTTTTATGGTCTAGAAAGATAGAGCATCGTCAGAAACGCTGAAAACGTTGTTTTTGACGCGTGCCTACCATTTGGGGCCCAAAAGAAGCACTTTATAATTCCCCCAGCAGAATTCCCATGCTGTGCATGTATGGTGGTGACCACACACGGGCGTGAGGGGTTCGTACCTCCATTAGAAGTACTGCAGACCCCAGAATTCTATTTTTAGTAACTTTTTTGGCAATTTTACCTATCCTGAGCCCCCCGCCAAAAAATATTCTTGCTGCCCACGTATGGTGGTGGGTGACTCATCCTGCTCTTCTAAATACAGGCCTTCGTACGCTTTTATCTTCATGTTGATATGTATATAATTGAAGTATTGTAATAGATTGTAAATCGAGGACGGAAGTTTTTGATAATGTGTTTCAGTTATAATTGCGATTCTATTTTATTAAAAATCTAATCAATCTTAGATTCATTTGAATATTAATTAAGCTTCTAATTGATTTTTATGAATAGTAATCTTTATTAATTAATATATTAGACGCCTTGGTGGCGTAGTGGTAGACACCGTTGCAACTGGTGCAGAAGGTTGACGGTTCGAACCCTACGTAATGCAACGAGTTTTCTCTTCCTGGAGGCACGAGTAAAACTCGTGCATGAACACTTGGTAGTGACAGGCTGAAGGATAGCCGACTTTAAAGTTCGATTTCCTATCCAGACCTCCCGTGTCAAACCCCTATAAAAAGGGGACATATTGACACGTTAAATGGGGAAGAAGGATTATAATTAATATATTAATCAGCCATAATTTGCACATTAGCCTCTTTTTCTCAGTCGACGAGCGCGGCGTCGAATAAGTCGCGTTTGATGCAGCAAAACGCCGTTTTGTCGACGTCGCTGCAGTCGTCGCAATCGTGCAACTTCGAACCGAATTCGTTCAATTCGCTGCCGCTCAAATTTCGGGCCTCGAAACCGGGAAAAATGGTGCAAACGGAGGAAAAATATTTCGACAGAATTAAAAACGAAAAAATGGCCAAGATTCAGGAAAAATTTTTCAAAGCGTTGCGAAATAACGACGCCAAGGATTTTTTGGTCTTCGGCGGCGGCGGCGACCACTCGACGTTCGACGTCGCCGCTCACAATTTTCGCTCCGTCGACTCGTCGCGCGTCGCCGCGACGGCGACCAGCGGCGACGACAATCGCGACGCCGAGCTGCACGACCGCGACTTCGAAATTTGGGCGTGTCGGTCGATGCCATTGACCGGATCGTATCTTTGCCACCAGCTCGGGTGACTGTCTAAAATTTTTGTTTTGGGACCATTCATGATGTGTGGGAGCAGACACGTAGCTGGCCGTCCTTTTTTGGGGGACTAGGCCCAAAAAGGCCAAAAATAGCACAAAATAACGTTTAAAAATTTCGATTTTTCTGAATTTGGGGAGGGTTCGGACCTCCATTTCCTAGAGCTACGTGCATGTGTGGGAGGAGTTCACCTCCGGCAAGGTTTCCGATCCCCACCACACGTGGGCAGTGCGCCTCAGAAACCAAAATGTTTGGCCAGAAATCAGATTTTCGAAAATTTTTTCTGTTTTCCTGTCGCAATTTTTTTATGCCAGTGGATAGTGCTCGATGAGAAACGTTGAAAAATGGCGTTTTTTCGCCATACCACTATTTTTAAGGCCATTTTTTGACATTTGAAAACTCTTGCACCCCCAGAATTTCGGTGCCGCTCAACTATGGATCCCACCCACCCCTAGAAACTTTTTGTTTTCCAGAAAAATGTAGAAGAAGTACTAATTTAAGCGTACGCGTTTTTACTTCTTAGCAATCTTTTGGCTTACAAGGATCTTATTTTCAGCATTTCGCGCCACATATACGTATATATGTATACTCACTTTCTTTGACTACATTTCGATTAATTAAACACTCGCTTTTCTGAACATTTTTTCGAAATTTTTTATTTTTCCATGTTCTTGAACAGAGAAGCATTGTCACAAACGCCAAAAGAATGGCGGTTTTGATGCTTACCCATCGTTTTTTAGCCTAAAAGCATTTTAGAAAAAATTGATTTCTTAAAAAAATTCCCATTCTGCGCTTAGTCTGCTCAAAAGTACCAGAAATGCAAGGTTAATCATCATTAAAGCACTTTGTACAGAGTATCTCCTTTATTTATTTTTTTGATTTGACCTTCGAAAAAGGTATCGAACTATTCACTGTTCTTGAATTGTGGGATTTTATTCATAGGTGGGCGGCAACAAAATTTTAGGGGGTGCAAGATTTTTCAAAGATCAGAAAGTGTCCTCAAAAATGGTGGTATGGCGAAAAAACACCATTTTTCAACGTTTTACATCGAGCACTATCCATTGGCATCAAAACATTGCGAAAAAACAAAAAAAATCTCAAAAATTGAATTCTGGGGGGTATTTTGGTTTCTCAGGGGGTGCAATCACACGTGGGCATGGGGGTATGCACCTCCCAGAACTTGGAATACCCCCCAGAAATCAAAATACCCTCCCTTAGAATTCAATTTTTTAAAATTTTTCTTTGCTTTTTTAGCGATTTTTTGATGCCATTGGATAGTGCTCGATGAGAAACGTCGAAAAATTGTGTTTTTCACCATACGACCACTTTTAAGACCATAAATTTTTGCACCCCTCCCCCAGAATTTCGGTGATGCCCCTCTATGGTGCATACCCCGAACCCCCCACGCCCAGGTGTGATTTTATTTCCCCTCAACTTACTGCATAATGTCCTCGTATGTTTCAAGACGTCTATGTTAAAATATCTGTTGAAGTCCTGCGAGATCCTATGTTATAAAATGGGCAGAACGATCCGTAGCAAAGCTTAGAATTTTTATGCACATATGTACATAATTTTAGAAATTTCGTAGAATAGATGCCCAAGATAGGGGTTGACAGCGGGAATCCGGATTTATCAATTTAGTTTTCATACCATTTTCGTATATCGCTTTCAACACTGAAAAAATTGGAAATGGATCGATTTGGCGATAAGTTTTGATTTGATTCTTTTGAATTAAATCAATTCGATTTCGGGCGCTTTTTGGATACGCAGTACATGAAATTATGAATGAAAAATTTTGACATTAGTACTGATTTTGTCCTTAAAAATATGTTCTGTCTGCTCTAAATGGCCGGATAGTTAACGTCTGTCTGACCCTTCAATAGGGGATAACACCCACACTAGGGATGTACCGGTTTACCGTAACCGGAACCGGCTGGAACCGGAACCGAGAATGATTTCTTGATTTTCTAAGAACCTGAACCGATCTTTTTTGGAGTCGGTTATCGGTTTTTTAAAAGTAGAGTTGAAAATCGAAGTTCATAGAATCTAGTGAAGACACGAAGCAGCGATTCAATGTTTTATTATCCAAAAGTTTAAAGATTAAAACATAGTATGTAAATTTTGTTCCGAGTAAATTATAATTTTAAAAATAACAGTCGTTTTGCTGAAAAATCCAACAGAATGCTTCCTTTGGACATTCTAAAAATAAGCTACTGTACGTAAAAAATGTGGAAAGAGTAAATAACATATAAATATCACAGTTATCGAATCAAATGTCGACGGCAGATGGTTTCAGGATAAAAAATACACCAATTCACGAATTCTGATAAGCAAAGAACAGTGGAAACATAGTGTTCAACTAAATGAAAGGTTGTACAGACAAGGCCAGACATGATATAATACAGTGCTCGCCATGAAACATGACGCACTATAATCATCAGATTTATATTAGGTGATGCGTTGCGAGCCCCGCGTTTCGTCTATAATGCGCTATCATCTCTTTTTATTATTATAGGATATTTATCTGTATCATGCCGTTAATCTGGCGATGCGGACAGCGCAATTTAGCTATTAATAGCGCCAACAAGAGGGAAGCGCGCACGTGAATGCCGGAAGCGCGCACGTGAATGCCGTTAGACATCCAGGCGAGTGCGCGCACGTGAATGCCGTTCTATATCCAGGCACGTGCGCGCTTCCGGCATTCACATGCGCGCTTCCTTCTTGTTGGCGCTATTAATAGCTAAATTGCGCCGTCCGCATCGCCAGATTAACGGCATGATACAGATAAATATCCTATAATAATAAAAAAGAGATGATAGCGAATTATAGACAAAACGCGGCGCTCGCGACGCATCATCTAATATAAATCTGACGATTATAGTGCATCATGCTTTCATGGCGAGCACTGTATTCTATTCAAGAAATACATGGATTATATTCAGTGATTTATAAGTAAATTGTCAACTAGACGTAAAACTTGTTTGCAGGTGCAGTTGCCTGATTGAAACGACTTCCTGAATAATTTATCTTTCGATTATATCGCCACATGTTCCCGTGAAGTCGGGCTATCAAGAGCGTACATACTTTAACACAGGAACCGATGACCGGAACCGGAACCGGAACCGACGGTTCTCTAGTTGAAGAATCGGAACCGGCGGTTCCAACTTACGCAAGAACCGAAACCGAAGTTCTTGTTTTTCAAGAACCGGAACATCCCTAACCCACGCGTGGGTGGGGGGTTTGAAGGACCCCCTCGAGAATCTGGTGGACCCATTAAATAGATTGACTCCAGAATTTAATTATTAGCATTTTTTTAAGATTTTTGCCGGTTTCGCAACACACAGACCCCTAGCATTTTGAAAATTAATAATAAAATACGTTTAATGCGATTAGAAAAATAAAAATTTTTTCGCAGTTTCAAATACTTCCACATATGTACATGTGTATCGCCTTATTTTTTATTTTCAGATGGAATAATGGTGGCTGTGAGGGCAGCGCGAGCGTCCGTGAACCCAGTTCGCAAAATGATCCGAATCGGCAAGCATGTTGGCTTTCGACTAATGGCGACAATTCTCTGAAAATAAAAGAGACGGGCAACAAGGCTGAGATGGAATTGTGGCAGAAGCAGGACGAACGAGACGAAGAATTGTTGCTGAAATTCGTCAGCAATATTTCGCTCATTTCTCCGCTCGAAATGACCGCCTGCGGCGATGGTTCCGATCAGTGAAACTGTTTTTCTCGTCCGGAAATAATCTAGCGTTGCTTCTGAGTGAAATTTCTTGTCCGAAAAAAGTTCCTTCCATCTTTTTTACTCTCTTTTACTTTTGGTGTAAAGTGAAGTGTAAAGTAAAAAAGCGATTGAAGCGTAAAGACGAGTGGATTGAGGTGGAAAGTAAGTCCAGGGTAACGTAGAGTAAAGCAAAGCGGAGCGTAAAGTCGATGAATGGATTAAATTGCCATAAATCCGGCGTAAAAGTACCCGATGTGTACTAGTGTCTAATATCGATGGTATATTATTTATTAGGAAAAATTCTTAAGATTAGCTGAAAAGTGTAATAATGATTTTCTGCGTCTGGGCATGGGGGATTCGTGGGGTATGCACCGCACTCCCCCAGAAACCAATATAATCCCCCCAGAATTAAATTTTTGAAAATTTTATTGTTTTCCCGCAATTTTTGATGCCAATGGATAGTGCTCGATGAGAAACGTTGAAAAATGTGTTTTTTTGCGCCATACCACCATTTTTAAGGCCATTTTTGACCTTAAAAAAAATCTTGCACCCCCCAGAACTTCGGGGCCGCCCACCTATGGTCAGGACGCTTTTAGTCGATTTTTTATTTAATCAATATTTATTCCGTCTTTATGTCTCAGCTTTTAAGGCCCATTGAACGTTGTGTCGTTGGAAGCGTGGTGTAGCTTTCGCTTTTAGTGCGTTTCTAAGGTGTTCGCCTGTACCTACTTTATTGCAAAAAAATGACCGAATATAACTGACTCGTATTTTCGTGCGTATTTCGGCACATTTTCTTTACACACTAGAAAAACGCGTGTATCTTTGTAGTACGTATATACACGTCTCGTGCGCATTCTCTTCATGGCGTATTATCTCTGCGACGCTTCTTAATCTGTCTTTCCACCCACGCGTGCACTTCGCACCGACTGGTTTAAACACGCGTCACATTTTCGTTCTGTTTGTGTTCGTTCGTTTACACCGTGAGCAATTTGTCGTCTCAAACTGCTCACCTTCACAAGTGGGCCAAACGAGGGTTCGTTTTTGGACCCACAGTTGCGCAATTTTATTTTTCTACTTTACACTACGATCAAACGCGGTCATTTTTCACTTTACACCGAAGCACGTGCTACGTTGTTCTTCGATTTCACTTTCCGAGGCGGCGTTTGGCCTTACTTTACATTACTGGGGCGATGCCGCTCAAGCACGAGGATCAAACTGTCCAAGTTTTTAGTGAAATCGGCAATATTGTAAAGCAAATAGAAGTTAAACCATACTCTTGTTTCGGTTATTTTTTGTTTTTTCACTTTGCATTTTTCCCGCGTTGATCGGCGGATAACGCGACGTATGCTTACAGTAATTTTTATTCACTTCTCAGAGAAGGCCGAAATTGACGAAATTGATTGACCGACCTTAAAGGGTATACACTTACAATCTGTCTTATGTACTAAATAATGCCTACTATACTGTGGAATTCAAGCCAAGCTGATCTTTAGTGGTTTACACTCGAAATCTATATGATCATTTAAGTCTACTACTGTGCCTTACTGTGCCTGCTAAGGATGACCAAAATGTTCATAGTTTTTGAGCTAGGTTGATCTTGAATGGTTTACACTCGCACGCAATTTATCCTACTCGTTATTAAACGTCAAGCGTACCTACTAAGGAAGAACAAATTGCATTTATTTATTATATTTTAGTCAAGTTGATCTTAAGTGGTTTACACTACATTATTTAATAGAACGCTTCTACGATGAAACGCAGCGCGAGAGTTGACCATCCCTATGCGTTTTATGCAAAGTTTTGTTTTAGTCATCGTTTACTTCGCGTCCTACCTCGCGCTTTGATTATTTATTGCGTGACAAATGATCGTCGTTCGAGTTGTCGCGTCGCCCAAAAACGTTCGCGTTAACAACTAAACGCGCGTCGATTGTTCGGCGTTTCTCGTAAGATGCTGTTTAATAACGCGCGGTGAACTACTATTTCGAATGGTCGTAAATTTACAATACTTTTTGGCGTAATTTTCACCGTTTTTTGTCGTCCGATTGATCGGCCATCAATATCACTTAATATCGAATAATAATCGGAAATAAGAAATAATCATGTTTACTCGTAAAAATTGGATTTCGCTTTGAATCCCCCGGTCTTTTTCTTGAAATTACATTTTGCCCTGTTGAATTCGGTATTCGACATATGAATAAAATTGATAAATATACAAGTTTACATCGCACATCGTAAAGTAAAAAATCCGCCGCAAAGAATAGTAAAGGAGACTTTGCATCCTGACTGGCAATCCCTAGTCTGTCTGCATAGTATTCATGAAGGTTGTCTACTTTGGCCCCTAGATCTCCAGAAAATGTTTTATAGTCCCTGGCACACCTGGGCGTGGGGGTTTGGGGGGGTATGCACCCCCCTTAGAAACCAAAATACCCCCCCCCAGAAATCAAAATACCCCCCCCCAGAATTCAATTTTTGAAAATTTTTTTCGCTTTTTCGCAATTTTTTGATGCCAATGGATAGTGCTTGATGAGAAACGTCGAAAAATGGTGTTTTTATCACCATACCATCGTTTTTAAGGCCATTTTTTGACCTTCAAAAAATCTTGCACCCCCCCAGAAATTTCTTGCTGCCCACGTATGGTCCCTGGGCGTGTTGACTGCTAATTTTCTTTGCAGAATTTTGCAAAATTCAGGCTGGAAATCAAAAACTAGCAAATATGTAAAAGCGATTGACATTTGGTAGGAACGGAGTTAGATTCCCCGTTTAAAATCTATTTTAGCATTTAAATTGATTTATTATGTAACTTGATTATAAATAATCTCCATTTTTTGGTACACAAAAATGATTTTCCGAACGGCTTTTTTAAAATGTAAATAAAGGACGACAATAGTAAACGAGATTGAACGAGTCCAAAGATCGACTGATATAGTAGGTACAAAAAGCTTTATTACCTTAACTTTCAGCTATTTGTTGAAAATTTTGAATGCTACGCTATTAGCGACAGCGTATCGCGGGGGTGAGGGGAATTCAGCAACAATCCAATTCTGGGGGTCTGATAGACAAAAAACGCCAAAAATTCTGTGCTAGTCCTGGATGCTGGAGGCCAAAAACCCGACCTCTTGTGACCATACGTGGGCAGCAAGAAAATTCTGGGGGTGCAAGATTTTTCAAAGGTCAAAAAATGGTGTTAATGGCGTAAAAAACACCATTTTTCGACGTTTCTCATCAAGTACTATCCATTGCCATCAAAAAATTGCGAAAAATTTTCAAAAATTGTTTTCTGGGGTTGGGGTATTTTGGTTTCTCGGGGGTGCATACTCCCACACCACGCTCCCCCACGCTCAGGTGTGCTTGTTACCCTGCTGCCCTTCCCATCCTAAGTAGAGACATGGTTACATAGGTACCTACCTACGTACATAAGTACGACCTTGCATTATATTCAGAAAAACGTGCATGGAAATCAAGTTTCCTGGCGAGCAGATACTAAATTGGTTTGTTTTGTTGGTAGTTTACTGTGTAATACAATTTTGCATAGTGTAATTTCAATCAATGGCTATCGTAATTGGTGCACGAGTTTAATATCTTTTGCAATCGGTTCACGTCGACTCAAAAATTGTGATCCATGCACAAGGATTCGTGAGACAAAGTATAATCGTGTAACGGGGCGCCGCCTCCCACCGTTACGTGAGCAAAATTTTACCCGCACCGGTTTCCCGGATCTTCCGCTCTGATTCGCGTGTGTAGTACTAATTGACTACTCGGGCTCTTGCTCACAACTGCGCAAAGTATTGAGTAATATTGAGAAACAATGAAACATCAACGTCACGGGTTAAACTTCAAAGTAGGCATTTCTAGCCGTGTAGTAGCACTCCTGCTACAATTCGACTAGAGACTTTCGGCTTTTCCGCTTCAATTATTCCTTCTTTCAAACTGAGTATGCAACAAATTTTTGCCAGTTGTAACGGTTCGATTTGTATCGTACTTTGTTTACACCCTACTTTGATATTACTTAAACGTCGAAAGTGTCATTAATTATGTCATCAATAAACACCCTCTTTCGATGATATCATTAATTTTTTAAATCTTGTACAAAGTGAATTTACTCTAGGAGTTGATACAATGTGCGAATTATTTTTAGACTTCACATATTGTCAAAAAAGGGTACCTTATGTGCTTAGTAATGAGAGAAAATTTGCTCATCTATTCAAGAGTGAATTCTTTTGAATTTATGTCTTGGACATACCACATGTTTGGCAAATATTTGCTCGCGGAAAAAACGAAGGAATTCAAGATATGACTTTTTCTTATTACAAATAACGAACTCATTTTATAGAACGGATCGACTAAAATCAATTGACCAGCTTCATGAAATGAGATCAAATTAGTTTTGCATAATCTGGAGCAGCAATGCGCGAATGTACCGTGCCTCATAGGTCACTGTGAGCTTTTCCACCGTACAAATTTTGTTCTTGCAAAGGTCCATCCGAGTACGTCCTGATGTATTTCCCACTATCTGTTAACAACGGTGCGGTTTTGAGTATGATTCAATTTCGGAAACATGCAGGTACCTACAGAATGGGCCAAAAAAGGCTACACCTCGACGTTTCAGGTCGTAGCTTTGAATGCTATGAATATAATGCTTTAGGACCATACCTGGGCGTGGGGGGTTCAGGGGTATGCAACTCCCCTGAGAAACCAAAATACCCCCGAAAATCAAAATACCCCCAGAAATCAAAATACCCCCCAGAATTCAATTTTTGATTTTTGTCTCGCAATTTTTTGATGCCAATGGATATTGCTCGATGAGAAACGTTGAAAAATGGTGTTTTTTTCCGCTATACCACCATTTTTAAGGCCATTTTTTGACCTTTAAAAAATCTTGCACCCCCCAGAACTTTGGTGCCGCCCACCTATGTTTAGGACCAACTGCATTCAATAGATATAAACCTCTTCTTTCAAACTAAGTATGTAACAAATTTTTGCCAGTTGTAACGGTTCGAGTTGTATCGTACTTTGTTTACACCCTACTTTGATATTGCTTAAACGCCGAAAGTGTCATTAATTATGTCATCAATAAACACCCTCTTTCGATGATATCATTATTTTTTGCATCTTGTAAAAAGTGTATTTACTCTAGGAGTTTATACAATGTGGCGAATTTTTTTAGACTTCATAGATTGTCAAAAAAGGGTACCTTATGTGCTTAGTAATGAGAGAAAATGCAGAAACGCTGGGGTTTAAACATATCTAAGTGATGTGTAAACCGATCGCCCTAGCGCACAAAGTGCTGGCACCTGGCCAAAGCTTTTATCCAATTAAACAAAGATATTTTTATCCATCTAATGCCGCTGTTTTTAAAATTCTACGTTTATAATTGTACAACTTATGATGTAACATCGGGTGTAAAGTTTTTTCTAGCCCACCCTATATTTCACTACAAACTGTCAAATTTATCTTTAAGTATGTTATTTTCAAATTTTGTCGACATTTTCATAATTTTACAGCTTGATAGGCATGAAATCCTGAAAAGAGACGGAGATCGGAATTTTGTCAGCTAAAATTCTCGAAATACAAAATAGTGAACGGAGCACATACAGACAGGCACGCAGCTGAAGAGGGAATAAGGAATGGTAAACTGGTCCTACAGAAGTTTTGCAGGTACTGATACTTTTTATAAGGGCTCCATCCAGAAGAACAGAATATAAACTCTTGAAACGCATTTGCACACTTACATATCTGATTAATCCAAAATTTCCAGGCGCATTTGCGCTTACAAACTTATATCTTCCCATAGCCAGCAGAATTCTTCAATTTTTTATCTTTCCATAGCCAGCAGAATTCTTCAATTTTTAATATTCCCATAGACAGCAGAATTCTTCTATTTCTGTATTACCGTGCACCAGAATTGAGTATAAACTGAGTGAAAATTTTTTTAGCAGATGGAATGCCGAGAAAGCATTTTATAGCTATTCTGAAGACATATTCCTTGCATAAGACTGAAATAATTCTTATTATTTTTTCTTCTTCAGTGTTCAGAACACGCTAGGAAACATTTACTAAAAAACACCATTATTGTTGTCCATCTCCTAGTACATTGTCGGAATATCGGATTTCAAAATTTTTGTCCTCCGAAATTCAGAAAATCAGCTGACATGCCTGGTTAACATTTTAAAATTTACATATTGTAATAAATTATATCATTTCCTGTAGCTACCTATAATTAAATAGTAAAATTTTCATTGTGACGATTCAGCTTGCAACCATATCACATATAATCTGTTAATAAGCATTCCATGCTGAACAATATATATATATATATATATATATATATATATATATATATATATATATATATATATATATATATATATATATATATATATATATATATATATATATATATATATATATATATATATATATATATATATATATATATATATATATATATATATATATATATATATACTGTACACGGAATACTAACTAAAAGCAATCAATCGAAAGGACACGAAAGAAAGAGCTTCATAAAATTGAAGCGAGTTAAAAACAATTTAATTAAAAAATTAATTTAATTAAAGGGGGAAAAAGCGAATTCAAATTACACACAAAGTGAAATAGACTCCTAAAAAGACCCAAACATGCACCTTGGAGTTTAGGGGTCTCGTAGACCCCCAAATAGAAAAATGGGGAATTTTCTGGGGAAAATGAGACAAAACAAAGGCCAAAATGAATGAAAATCGAAAATTTTGTTAATAATTTAAATTAACTGAAACTGTGTATTAACGTACTTTTAAGGCTATTTTAGCTCTCACGTTAGTTCTTGAGCTTATTTTGGCCCAAAAAAGCCTAGTTTTGACTCCTGGACCGGGTGAAGTGACCAATCAGATCGGCCGTGCTGTGCATCTATGGTAGGAACTCATAGCTGGAGCGGCACCAAATTCTGGGATGCAAGATCTTTTCTAAGGTCAAAAAATGGCCTTAAAAATGGTGGCATGGCGAAAACCATTTTTCAACGTTTCTCATCGAGCACTATCTCATGGGCATCACAAAATTGGGATAAAAATCAAAAAAATTTCAAAAATTGAATTCTGGGGGGTATTTCGGTCGGGGGGGGGTGCATACCCCCCAAACCCCCCTACGCCCAGGTGTGGTTAGAACCACATATGGGTGTGGGGTGGAGTCGGGGACCACACCTGGGCGTAAGGGGGGGGGGTTTGGGGGTATGCACCCCCCCCCCCCGAGAAACCGAAATTCCCCCTCCCCAGAAATCAAAATACCCCCGCCCTCAGAATTCAATTTTTGAACATTTTTTCGTTTTTTCGCAATTTTTTGATGCTACCAATGGATAGTGCTCGATGAGAAACGTCGAAAAATGGTGTTGTTTTACCATACCACAAGTTATAAGGCCATTTTTTGACCTCGAAAAATTTTGCAATCCTACCTCTAGAATTTTCTTGCTGCCCACGTATGGTCGGGACTTTCCCCGAGAATCCGGCGGACCCCCAAATCTATAGGCCTCCAGAATTAAATTTTTGATGCTATTTTGTCGCTTTTGTCCCCATCGAATTGGACCCCCATAATTTGTCTGCTGCCTATATATGGTGTTATGTGCACGATTAAGACTGACATGGTCACTTACTTTCGCATTGCTCTAGAAATGTTAAACATTCGTATAATACGGAATCGCGAACGCTAATAAGTTGCTTAGCCAAATTCTCCAACATGGACAAGAAACTTCGTTTTGCGTACAACCAAGTGTCCATACCCAGTTTCTTCGAATAGGGCTCCATCGCTTTTATAACTCTCGAAATTCCGAATTCGTAATTTCCCTTGGAACAGTAGAGAGTTCTGTAAAATAAAAAATGCAAAAGAACGAATATATCAAGTTTTTCTATTATTGAAATGCCCTACGATTATGCTTAATTGCCTCTGTCAGGCATTGCCTTTCACAAATTTTTCAGGACAATTCGATGATCTGTTGAGCGACCGCATTATTTAAGGGAACGCTTTTGCGAACATATGCTTTTTAAATTGAAGATAATTTATCTCCTGAATTACTATTTAAAAATAAAAAGTAAAAGCATTTAAGAATTTAAAAAAACCGTTAAGTCTTATATTTAAATTATGAACTCGCATTGGTCTGTACCGGAGCTCGTTTAGCGTTGTAGTGAGTAATTTACCCACAATGATGTAAGGCTAGAAAGCTGAAATCACGGTTTTCATCCAACATTAAAAAGAAAAGCTGGATCAATTGGTAGTAGGAAAGGAATTTCAGCTGTAATTTTTATAGAAAGTAGAAGGTCAAATTATCTCTTAATCACAATTATAGCCTTCAGCGGCTTCCGTATACTATGTATGGAGGGCTGAATCCAATAAATCAATCGCACACATATGTGGGCGGCACCAAAGTTCTGGAGGAAGCAAGATTTTTTTAAAGTCAATAAATGGCCTTAAAAATGGTGGTATGGCGAAAAACACCATTTTTCAACGTTTCTCATCGAGCACTATCCATTGGCATCAAAAAATTGCGAAAAAAACGAAAAAATTTTAAAAATTGAATTCTGGGGAGGTTGTTTTGGTTTCTGGGGGTAGCTATTTTGGTTTCTGGGAGGGTGCATATCCCCTCGAACCCCCACGCTCAGGTATGATCGCACAGTGATGAGCGGTGAGCGCAGATTTCACGTAGATTGACTCCATATTATATCGTACTAGTTGAGCTGCCCGGAGTTGCCCGGGCTGAACTTAGGCCTGATAGCTATATGGAATTGATATGTCTCTTGTATTTTTTATTTTTCAAGACTTTTGATGTTTTTGGGATATTTCTAAAAAATTGTTGGTATAAACCATATTTTATTTTTGGATTTTTTAAAATGTCTTTTGTCAACCATTTTTTGATCAAATCCATATTTTTGACGTTACAGAATGGTTTTGAAAATTGTTTAGCCATAATCATATTTTTGATGTTCTAGGGTGTTCTGGAAATTTTTTTAATAAAACCCATATTGTTGATGTTTTGGGATGTTTTGGAAAATTTTTTCGTCAAACCATATTTTTGATGTTTTAGGATGTTTTGGAAAATTTTTTTAATCAAACCCATATTTTTGATGTTTTTGGGATGTTTTGGAAAATTTTTTCGTCAAACCATATTTTTGATGTTTTAGGATGTTTTGAAAAATTTTTCGGTCAAACCATATTTTTGATGTTTTAAAAATTTTTTGTTTGTTGTAGCAAAGGGTGTCATATATCACGTGATATGTTATAGCTGATGGTATCTCCTATCTTATATCACTGCATGTTATGGCACAGACAGGGTATCTATACCACACCTATCTTATAGCATTGCCTATCTCGTAGCCACAGGGTATCTTATATCCCATACTATCTTCATAACATTGCCTATCTTGCAGCTCGGGAGTATCTTATATCACTTCCTATCTTATAGCATTGCCTATCTTGTAGCACGGGGTATCTTTTATAACGTTCTATCTTATAGCATTGCCTATCTTGTAGCACGGGGTATCTTATATCACGTCCTATCTTATAGTATTGCCTATCCTGTAGCACAGGGTATCTTATATCACGTCCTATCTTATAGCATTGCTTATCTTGTTTGCATATAGTATCTCATACCATGCCTATCTTATAAAATTGCCTATGTTACAGCATCATTTGGTTAAACCCGTATTTTGATGTTTCACAGTGCCGACCAATGCTATAACATATAACAATGTACATAGTGTCGCCAGGCATGCTCCTCTTGGCCGGGGTATCCCTATACAAACAGTATAAACTAAGTTTTGAGAAAAATAGCAAAATCGGCCATCTCCCGAAATCGTGGAGGCTGATAGCACAGGGGCAAAACCCCGCTCCCTCCCTGCCCAGGGCCAATGGGTGCGTTTGTCGAAATTTCAAGATCGCCACTACACTCCCATAGGTAGGCCGACCTCGGGCCGAAATTTCAACCCCCATCTGCTATAGGGCTGGAGCCGACCCCGGACATACAAACACACTTTCGCACATATACAGAAATAATATACGAATTATCTCTGTACCTATTAACTTGATTCAGAAACTCATGGATTTAGTTGAACAGAAAATACACAGAAATACAAAGAAATAATTAAAAAGAACAGAAGAAATATTAAGAGGGAAAAATATTTAAAATAATGGAATAAAACAGAATAGAAAAATGTGGGATGAAAAACTTATAAAAAATGTTATTTCCAAATTTTTTTCTGCTCATAAGCGTTTAAACCGAAAAAGTAAGCGTGTGAAATCAATTGGCCAGCCACGTTATTCATAAAAAAACAATGAACTAACCCAATAACCAAATTTATTACAGCATAGGTGGAATAGTTTTTTCTCCGAGTCTTCAAGAGCTTCGCGATCTTCTTCTCTTTTCCAACTTTTCTCATCAATTCCTCCGCCGCTTCGTTTTGATTAGTCATGATATAGCATACGCACAAATTTGCCAATACGATAGCGCTGACATCAAGTATTCTGCCGAAATCATATCAAATTCAATGAAAATTGAGTCAGATATAGGAATAGGTGGGCAGCACCAGAATTTGGGGAAGCAAGATTTTTCATATGTCAAAAAATAGTCTTAAAAACGGTGGTAAGACGAAAAAACACTAATTGGCATCAAAAAACTGCGAAAAACACAACAAATTTCAAAACATTGAATTCCTGGGGAATACATTGTTTCTGCAGGGGGGTTATTCGTCGCCTATTGGGGGCTGCATCCTTACGTGGGCGGGGGGTTTGGGGGGCAAGCGCAACCCCCCGTGAAGTTGAAATACTCCCCCCAGAAATCAAAATACCCCCCAGAAAAATTTTTTTGCTTTCTTAGCAAGTTTTTGATGCCGTTGGATAGTGCTCGATGAGAAACGTCGAAAAATGGTGTTTTCTTCGCCATACGATCACTTTTGAGACCATTTTTTGACCTTTAAAAATTTTTCACCACCCCCCCCCCCCAGAACCTTTTCGATCCCCCCCCCCGCAGAATTTTGGCGCCGCCCACCTATGGTTGCATCCCCCCAAACCCACCCCCACTCCCACGTGTGGATATAGGGCTCGAACACGGGCAACTGCCTGATTCTGGGGGTCTGGGTAGTGTAAAACACCAGCAAAAATCCCTAAAAAATGCCAAAAATTCAATTTTGAGGTCTATCGATTTTGGAGGTCTAACCCCCCCCCCCCCCACAACCAACCTCCGACGCAATTTGGAAAACTCGACAGATTTATCAAACGGGAAACTGATGATGACAAATCATTCTTTGCACAATTAATATAAATAACTACATTATTAAAAATACGCATTCAGGCACGTATCTCTGGGGGAGAATTTCTGAATTGGGGGGTTTGGACCCCCCAATTCAGAAAAATCGCATGAAGAATAAGGACTTTTTTAAACGTTATTTTCTGCTATTTTTGGCCTTTTTGGGCTTAGTCCCCCAAAATTTGTGTTGGTCCACCCCAAAATAGGACGGGCTGGGCGCTACGCGCCTGGGACGCACGGCCTGAATTTGCAATATTTAGAGAAACTGGGCAATTAACTGTAGCGATATAGGAAAAGAAATTTTCCACTTTCTCTCATCTAGCATCACAAGTCACAGAGAATTGAGCAATTAAAAATGCATCAGTAGATCGAACACATACTAGGGGATTAAACAAAGCATTTAAGTAATCCTGCCACATTCTACATTTTCAAGACCCATATATTTTGTGAAAAATACTGATCCTGCTAGTTTTTTAAAATTAATTCAGTCGACTGAATACTTATTTATTTAATAACTTTTCATAAAACTTTCTAGCCATTAGAATGTGCAATCCGTGCAGCAAGTTGAATATATGGTAGAATTATTTTCGATATTATAATCGTTACTTTCATACTTGCTTATAATTTTTGCTGATTAATGGCTCGTAGAATCCGGCGGCTTCTTTGAACTTTGTTTCTTGCATGAATAATGTATGAGCGACATTTAGCTCAATAAATAATGCTCACTGCAAAACTCAACTGATTTTCGAAACAATTTCTCAACATTGTCGTAATCACCAGTATCCCAATAAATTTTCGACTGACTCATCAAAACGGGTATGTACCTTAATTAAATCAAAAATGCATGATAAAACAAACGTATTTTTCCTACATATCTCACAAAGTTGAGCTTACGGACAAAAAATAAGATTGGCTTGGCACCTTTTAATCTTTTTTTCATACAAATAGGCGAACGTTTGTTTTCTTTAACTATAACATCCGTACAAGGGCGGAATTAGGGGGAGAGGGCGGCGGCTGCCCGGCCCTGTTGTCAAAAAATAGTAAGGCGCAATAAATAATAATGTGTATTTTTTATGATTTTGGCCATTTTTGATCATGATTTTTCAAAATTTCCGGCGCTTCAAGCCGAGTAATATTCAAATTAATGACATTTACTGACTTTCTGCTCTGAAAACCTTTACGTGAGAAGAGTAGGTTATGCACAGAACAACAATTCTTAGTTCTTACAATGATTTCTTGACATTTTAGCCGCTATGTGCCGGCTTTTGCACCAATTTTGCGCGTTTTTCCCAGAGTACTTTGGAAAATTTTTGAACACTTTCTATCACACATATAATTCTGTCAGTCAAAAAGGGCAAAAACGTTACTTTAAGCATAATAGACGAATTTTTTGGTCAATATTATGAAATCTTTGAGTTCCGCCACTTACCTTTGTCAGAATGTCCTGATTCGCTTACTGCATCATAGGTAGCGCGTTAGCGCGTACCTATAATATACTCGGGTACCCCAAGATATGTCTAACCCTCCTCTATAGCAACACTGGGACACTTCTGTATTGTACATTATTTTAAAAGAAGGTAAATTTCAAATTTTGTTTACACTTCTACCCGTTGTGCAAAGAGCATGTAAAGTTTTACTGTAACGTTATGACATGTAGTTTGTTGAAATTTCGGTCGGTCACACGACTTTTTTAGCTCAGTTTTGCATTCTCTTTAGTCTGTATTTTAATTGTAGACGACTGAGTAAGCTCATAAAACTTTTTCAAATTTTTTTAATGACTCATTTTCGGAGAAGCAGTGCAAAGGGTGTAAAGAATCTGGAGGGTGAAAGACACAATTCGCCTGTATTCTGTCTGCCAACAACTTCGATTATGAGTCTCCGAAAATTTATCCTCGCAGAAATGTACTTCGACTCAAGGGCTACTTTTGGCTTACCAGCAAACTTTTGCACACTCAATATGGAGTTAGATTTTGGGGGCTTAATCTTTACACTCTAGTGGATGGTGTAAAAAACATATTTTGGTTTAGATTTTTCTGTCAACTTTTCCGCTCACAAGTTGGGATACATTCAGTAAAATGAAAATAAAGTGCCTTTAAATTCACCGCAAACCGGGTTAAAAAAAACGCAATATTGAGATATTTATGGGGTGTAAAGTTCGAAATCAGTGGTGTAAAATGCACGAAAAACACGTTTTTTCCCTTATTTTGACTGGTATATATCTCAAATATTTTGCGGAACAGACGTTTTGCATATACAAACTTACTACGATTCAAAGGCTACAAACTGGCACAAACCGAATTTCTTTACACTCAATCGGGAGTTAGATTCAGATTATTAAAGTGTACAATATGGTTGATAGTGGAAAAATACGTTATTGTTTCTTTTTTAGTTCACCACTTTTCCGTTTAGAAGTCGTGACAAATCGAATAGAATAAAAAATAAAGTACTTTCGAAGGGTACACGTCACAACTAACTGCGTTTATTTACATCAATATTTAGCTTTTTCGGAGAAGTCAAAAATCGGGGTGTTAAACGTGTTTCTGTCTTGTTTTTTCTAGCAACTTCTCCGGTTATGAGTCTGGACGTGATCACAAGTCTAAAAATGTACCAGAGGTCAAACGTCATATGTCAGTTGAGTGCGTTTTTTACACTAAAGAGTGGTGTAAAGTGATTTACATCTAAAATTTTTTTGTCCAGACCATTGTGGACAGTTAATTTTTTAATAAATATTATTCGTAATATCAGCGTAATATCAGAATAACGAATCAATCTAAAATCTTCTTTTACACTCTGTGGTTCTGTAAAGTTTAGACTGAAAATTAATTTTAGTTCTAGGGCCTTGCGGGTGCTCAAATTCGTCAGAATTACGAATCTGACTGTTAGCTGCTACGCTCCAGCAGTCGTGTAAAGCCACTATTTTAATGTGTAGAGCTTATACTACAGATTTATTACACATCCAGAGCGTTGCAAAGCGTGAATTTCTTAAAAAGTATGTTCCATAAGGTATAAGGTCAGGATTATGAATCTGATTGTGTTTTCTTTACACTCAGTAGTTGTGTGAAATTATATTTAAAATTAATTTTAGTTTCAGGAGCAAAGCAGGCGTTTATTTTTTAAATGTTCCATGTAAAATCAGGATCACTAATCTGAGTGTAAAGCGTTCTTTACACCCAGTAATCGGTACACTTTATGCTGAAAGCATTTGATCTGTTAAATAAGTTAAGGTTGTCTTCTGTGAGAAAGTTAATGCTGATATTCAGAACAATATTGTTTTCCGCGTTCTCAATCTGCTGTCATTATTGTGGCATGCTACCGTATGTGTTTACAGACTAATTTATTCGAAGCATGCTAATTAAAATAGAGTACTAGCAGCGGAAAAATGCTCCGATGGAACAAAAAAGATGGATATACGCTAGATTATGGATCGTTATGATAAAAATATATTCAGGTGCTCCTATGCATATGCTTAAAGTCGCAAAAACTGTTAAAAATCAGACTTTCTCTAACCAACGCAAAAATCGAAGTATGTATATTCTGCGGCCTGCATATTGAAATAAACTAGCTCATCAACCAAAAAACGATTGAAAAAGCAGCATGCTAGCTATGCAGTATCTATGGGAAATTAGATGGAGTAAACTAGAACCAACTTTGCAAATTGAATGAAATAGCAAACATCAATGCATTCAAGACAATCAAAGAAATTGTTGGTTCAAAGCAGTAGGAAACGCGTACGCTTGCATACGACTGCGCAAGGATTGTGTGCACTAATCAATTAACGCCAG
>JAVLUZ010000145.1:740650-826325 GCA_036768485.1 Mermis nigrescens
GCTATTCGGATCCATGTCCGGGAACCCGGCACAACCGCTTCCCACCATAAATACTCAATTTCAAGCAATACTTCAATATGTAGTTAGATTCAAAAAGGAATTTCCTGAAACATAGTGCAAAAATTATATTATAGCGTTTACCCATAAAGCTACAGAGGTGGATCAAAAGGTTGTTTAGCACTCTGTATGTATGTCACTCTGATACACGTAACAGCAGGAAATGGGGATTCTGCAAGGCTCAAATTTGGTTATCCCCCTCCATCAGTGTTTGGGAAAGTTTAAATTTTTTAGCCTGTTTTAGGTGTTTTTTGGCGTTTTATGGCCAAAATGAGGTAAACAACCGCGGACATCTTACCAAAATTTTCGAGCCATAACATGTATTGTAATTCTCGAGCGAAAATCCGAAAATTAGTCTAAAAAACTTGGAAAAGTCGCTGAGGTTCGGAATTTTAATAAAATATTATTCTAACTTGTATGTTTGTCTACATTCTGTTCCAATTTTTTCTCATAATTAAATTAAAATTTTAAGACTAAAGCTAAAAGTTGCATTTTGATGAACAGCGAAAAACATTTGGGTAGCTGGAACTGGAACATAAATCTTAATTCGTATGAAGAAAGTCTAAAATTTGTGAAAAAAGATAAAGTTATGTTTACGTCAATTTATGTATATGTCTTGGGCAATTTTGAAGCTTCAAGCAATTTTTGATTCATTGCTTAACTGAAATCGAACTTTATCAACTCAAGCTTGAATGAACCATTCTTTCAGCTGTGTTTTGCACCCCCGGTCAGTAAATTCTGGTTATGGGCCTGGTTAGCCATAATTCCTAAAAATAAACTTTGTGGGCATGATATAAGGAAGTCGGGAGAAAGCTTCACCTGCACTAACCTCAACACATTATATCGTATGATTAACGAAAAGAATCTATGTATGAATCAATTCTTCTTCATAGACCATCGGGAACAACAGTGGTAGCCATGATATATAGATCAGCTGGCTTGGACGACCACCGCATTGTAATTGCTTCCGATGGGATGAGTTCGCATGTTGAATTAAACGAAAAATTGCAACGTAAGTTATAAAGATATTCATTTTCGTATAGACACATTCCCATAGCTCGTGTTGAGCTATCAAACATTTTCTGCATGATTTTTAAGTTGGAATTATCTGAAAAGTCAACATTTTCGATGAATTCTTATATTTTTTACTTACAAGAGTAGCGAAACTAGTCTGAATTGAAGAAATAGTGTTATAGATGAAGTTTTTCACATTAAAACACGTTATATAGGATCTTTTAGCCATTTTTCTTATTTGACCCAGCAAAAAAGGCTAGAACTCTAAATTTAGCGGTCCCAAATCTTGGGATTTCAGCCCCCTCAAATTTCTACCTTGGGAAACCATACCATTGGTCAACAACACTTTTGCATCGGAAACAAAATCAATTGATTCTTAATCAGATTTTTGCGCTTATTCCGAATCTGGCCATAAAATTTCTCTAGGACGTCAGTTTTTAGAAATATTTGTATATTAAATGTATGCATATCAAAGCTTCCATTGATATTAATTATGCAAATGTAGGAGCCACAACGATATTTTAGGAGTTTAAACTCTAAAATTGTTTTTATACAGACTTTATAGTGATTTAAATATCACTCGTGTTGCTTACTTTATTCTTATTTTATAAATATTACACCTAATTTGCAAATTTATTGTAGTATAAAGTTTGAAGCATATACTCAGCATAATCTTTCCACATCTAGAAAATATTGAATATCTTCGAAAACAGGTTTTTACGCTGATTACAAGTCTGCTTACTAGTTTTTTCAATTTCTGTTTTAAAATATATTGCAAAACAGTATATGTGGTTCGAAAAGTTTCATACCATTAGAACGTTTGAAAAAGGTTTCCAATGTAAATGAAAAACTATAGTCATTGCCTTATTCGCATCTTTTAATACTGGCAAAGTACTATATTCTAATTGATTGATAGATTGGAAGTCAACAAGTGTCCAGTTTTAAAAGTTTTTATACTGTTCAATTTGCGTTGAAAATTTTTCTTTAGAATTTCTAAACATTTTTAAATTTGAATTATTGGTTAGAAGTAAATGGGCTAACACAAAACAAAAAACGGATTTTGAGATCAGCGCAACAAAATTAATTAAGAATAGTGTTGAAAATTATTTCGAGGCAGACATACTAGGCAGACGGGGATTTATACTTTACACTGTGCGAAATATGCAAATTATATATTCATTTTACAGAAGTTAGTAAAATTAAGCTACGGGAACACTTTTAAATTTAGTAGGGAATCATGTAAGAACAATGTTTTAAGATGTTGTCCTACTGTGATGACTTTGCCTTCCCTAATCTTATATTAACACTCGAAGAAATCATTATTTGCATAAATTTTAATATGCAAATATCTCAAAAACTTGATGTGCTACATAAATTCTAAAGCTAGATTCGAAATAAGCGTAAATATCTGATACAGAATCAGTTAATTTCGTTTCTTATGCAAAAAAAAGTTAAAATTTGTTGACCGGTGTAATCGTATGCCTCCAAAAAAGCTAGCTGTTTAGTGTTGTCATAATTTTAGAGCGGTACATCAAAATTGATGATTTGGAAAAGGCAAAAATTACAATTAAGAATGAAAAAATTGCCATTGCTCGTAGCGGTCTTGTGCGCTGCACAACCGGCGTTTTGAAAGAATTGTCAAAGGAGAGGTAGGTGCAATACCTTTTTTTAAGTTGTCTAGCGTACGAATTAGGTATGGTAATATTTGCTAAAATTCGGAAATGTAAATTTGTCGGGAATTCGTCAATGGTCTTTTCGTTTTACAAAGACTTCGTAATTTTTTCTAATTATAGGTATAATGATTATTATTATTTTCAATTCTATTTCCGCACATGCTTGTCTTGGTATTGCATCCTTTTCTGCATCACTTTTGGAATTTGAATCGGTAATACTCTAAAACTTTTTCCCCGTGCGAGTAATTTGTTTGTTTTATTGCCTAAAAACACGCTTAAAATTGTGTCTATATGGTCTTTGAATCAAACTGCATGGGCTAAATTGATGAATTTTTATACCACCTTCTCCTTAGTGTGGCCGAGGACCCCCAACCGATGTTTCGAACCGTTTTGTATGGTCATACCCATACAGCACAGCATGACCGATCTGGGGTGGTCAACCGGTCTGTGAGCTGCCGAATTTAAGGATTTGGGGTTAAAAATGGGTACTTTTAGAGAATTTTCATCCATTCTTGGGCTTTATTTTGCCTCATTTTCCCGACATAATTCCATTTTTCTATTCTGGGTTATAGACCCCCAACTTCCCCCTTATGTGCATACCTGTTCATACCCTTTCGCAATACCTATGCCCTTGTCTGGTGGGGCCATAGGAGCGCGAGGTCAAACTTTCAGGGCAAAGTGAGAATCAAAAACTAGGAGATAGCTAAGTACTTTGTAAAAAACGATTTTACAGGAAAAACAATAATATCGCTTTAAAAGCATCATTTTCGAACATTCGTGCCATATTTATAGCCTATTTTGAACTGACAAATGTAGCCTGTTTAGCTTTTTTTAACTAAAAATGGCTATTTGGCCCTCTTTGAAGTTGAGTTACATTTTAAAACTTAAAATAATTAGGATTTTTGAACTCACACAGTATGTTACTGAGTCTAATACAGGCTAAATTGCTAATTATATCTGAGTCCGAACAATGTTTTTTCGGCTAAAACGGCTATATATATAGCTGTCTGTTTTTATAGCTCAGGGATTTGTGAAAACCTTTCTCACACCCATGCCCATGCATAGATGATGCGTTATGTTGCGTTGAATTTTCCGTTATAATTTTATTGCATGTTTTTGAATTCGTTTAAAATATAAGTAATTTGCATTTTCTGTCGGTTAGTGCCATTTCATTTTTTAACGCCATCTCATGCCTTTCCTTCAGTCAAAGCAGCAAGTGAGTTTTCATAAAGACATTTGGAAATAATCTTGAGAAATTGAAACTGAATCAGGAAGAAATTGAAAACTTAATTAGTTCGGCTGCACGCATTACATACCAATCCCCAAGAGAGGTTTCATTCATTCGACTTCTGGGCAAAAAAGTATCGCTTCTTCAGATCAGCATTATTAATTTGAAAAAAATAAAAAGTCAGATAATGTTTTCAAGAAAATGTACCGTGACACCCATCCAAAATAATCAGCCTTTAGCTAAATGTTATTTGTTCTTTTATTTAAAGTCCGTTTACAACTCCTACGGAAACTAGTGCCGGTCTGCTGAAAATAAGCTGAAGCACTTTGGACCGATAAGAATGCTTTCGTAAGAAGTTTAATTTCTGTAATTTCATCAAATCTTAACCCGCTTTTTATATGATTTCTTTCTAGAGTTTCATTGTTGCCGGACTGGAAGAGAAGGTGAGAATGATTTTGTTTTTTATCAATTGTTAAACTTATGCGTTATCACTATTATATCCAAATGAATAATCTTTCAATGAATCCGCGACATAAAAGCAAACAGGATTAAAAGACCAATAGACAAAATAATATAATAAATCACGAATGAATATAAGCTATAGGCATCAAAAATTATAAAATTTGCAAAAAAACGAATTTCCTGAAGGCTTTTGCTAATGCAAATGGAAGGAAGAAACGAATTAGACAGAACCATTGCGAAACGTTACAAATACATTGCATGACAAATATGTGGCTCAAGTATTGATGGGAAGAGGTTGTGAAGGCATTCTGGAGTTTTAAATAACCGAAGTAAATACTTCACTTTAGAATACAAGTTAAAAATAATAGAGACGACTGCCTACAGCACTGCTCGAAAGTTGGGAGGTCTTGACCTCTTTTTTTGGGGTGGGGGCAAACGACCGCCTTCTTTGGTCAAGAATGGACAAAAAACGGCCTAAAAATTATTTTTTCAAAAATTTTGTGGCTTCGGGGGGAGGAGGGGGATGCCCCATCTCCACCTTACATGTATGCATGAAATTGAACCATACGTAACAGTAGTGGTTTACTCCAATATAAAGATAATGGTCCAGCTATTTGGTGCAAAGTAATGAAAAATCACATGTTACAGCAAATGCTATTTATAAGTTAAAAAGCTTATCATCTAGCATGTATAAGAAACATGCTCCGATGTTTAAGAGATTTTTATGGACACTATAGTGAGTGTGCAGCATATCGAATGATTTCTGACTAAAATTAATCGGTGAAGCGTGCTAATTTTCGTTTTCAAAAAGCGTTATTTAAGCTAACCTTTCCAAAAAGATATCGAATTGCTGCACTGTCTACTTAAACATAAGTCATTGGATCAGCTGAAACGATACATAATAGCAGTATATGTCTAATTTTAATGTAATTTACCTTAATTTTATCAAAGAAATAAATATCACGTTGCCAAATTGAATAAAAAAGGTTATTACTGACTAATTTTAATTTTGAATAATCATTCCTGTTTCTCACAGGCTTTGGCGCCGGAACCAGGGCCTGGCACACCTCTAAAATAAATAGACATAGTACCATTCGATGCCACCGTAGTCTCTTTGCAATAATCTTGTGTATCTATTATGTAGGTTGTGTAAAAGTGGTGTTTTTATGTAAAGGGTTTACGAGATTTGCTGCTCGATCATGAAACAGCAGGGCGGGGTAGGGGTGCCCCCCATTGGCTCTAACGTACTTGGCCAGATAAAGCACTGGACTATTGCGTAATTTGAAATGGTTTTTGACCGTCGGTGATCACAATTTCTCAAATTTTCAAATTATTGATGAACTAATAAATTAATTAATTCAATAGATTAATGAGCAAATATGTTTCTGTCTGTTTGAACGATTCCTGGAGAAGAAAAATCTGCTTTAGCATAGTTTTCTTTCATTTTTGAACAAAAATTTTAAAATTTTTTAATGCGCGGCATCAAGTGCAGAAAATATACGAAATCGAGCAGTAATTCGAGCCTCTAATACGTCCTTTCGCCTAAATTTCAACAAATTTAATTTTGCTTAAGCCAAAGCAATTTAGCGGAAAATTGTCCAAAATTTAAAATAGTGTCCTCAAATTGATTTTAAAGGAAAGCAGACAATGCAAGCGGTCGAAAAACGGTAGTTCGCACATGGAGGTCGAATTTGGAAATCATTGACTGTTTTGGGAAAAATTGGAATTCCGCCTTCCCCTTATGAAGATCCTAGATTGGTTACTATTAAACAGTTGGTATGGATATAGTTAAAAATTTTAAAAATGAAGATGGTACATCTGTTCGTATCTGTAGCAATATTTAAAAATTAATCAACTTATAAGAAAATTTTTTTCAAAAATTTTTCATATTTTATTTTCTAATTGGGTAGAGTGTTGAAAAACGTTTAAAAATTCGGTTTTGGCAAGTTCTCAACGACGTTTTGTGATTTGATCCAAATCATCAATAGTGTGTGCCCCTTCCCTTGGCGGAATCTTGGATGCGTGCCTGTATGTGTTGATTAGCACTGCTTTTTTACTTGATTAAAAATTAAATTAAATACATTATTTTCCAACTAACTTCTTATGAACGAACTCTGAATAAGTGTACTAGTTATGGAAATTTATCCGATTTTATATAACTTCATTCGTGGTAAACTCTGTATGCCATGTGTGAGTATTAACTTTTTTATTTGCATCGGTACTATCCATACATGCACAGCATGGGAATTCAGGGCGGGGTTGGTGAAATTATGAAGTGCCTTTTTTGGGCCCAAAAATGGTAGGTACGATTCAAAAACATCTTTTTTCGGCGTCTCTGACGATGCTCCATCTTTCTAGAGCATGAAAACAGAAAAAATTGAAAAAATTGAGCAAAATTTAGTCAAAACATGAGTATGTAAGTTATATAGGTCGTTTCGTGGGTCATGGCACGCTAGTCGAACATCCCCATGTGAGGTAGCAAGCATCTCCGCCATTGGAAATGACATATAACGTACCTACGGGGCTTACTTGAATACCTGGCTACACTTAGCGCTGGTCATGCTGCTAGGGCAAAACGCCAGACTCAACCAAACGACGCTCAAGACTCACGGCCCTAATGGCAGTTACGCCCTAGGTACCAAACGCAGTAGTAATTAAGTAACCCCGGAATTTCTGCCCTGGGTCAGTTGACCTATTTTGGACCAAAATAATAATAATCGCGAAAAGGTTTGAAAACTTGTTTTCGCACAAGAATACCTATGCTGAAAACGATTACTTTTATGGTTCCAATAAGCACAATAAACATTGAACACAACAACACAGAGCTCTCGGCCAGCCAGTCATCTTACACAAAAAATTATGAAATAATTTTTATGATTTTTGGTTTGGAAATTGAGTGATTGAATTTTTTGATAAAAGAAAAACTATCTAAAACATTCACCTGATTTTAGTAATCGAAATAATATTTAGGAGCCAACCACCGGTGCCGAACTACCTGCGATATAATGCGTCACTAGGTAGCTAATTTTGCTAATTTTATATACACAGAAGGAATAATAGCAAAAACGACGATTGTGAAAACACCAAGGCCAACTGTACAGCAAAGCGACGACACCAAATAACATGTATAACACAACGAATATTCTAGAGGCAAGAAAAATGCTTATGGCAGTGGAAAATAACCAATAAAACTTTAGATAGACAGCATCTATATACAATATTGATTGTTCCCGATCTCAACACAGGCTTAACCGCGGTCATGTCGCCTATGTTTTTGATATGATAGAGAAAGGGAGTATTGATTGAAACTGCAGGCTAGCTCACCTTGCGCACCTCAAAGGTACGTGCGTGACTTTGCTAGTGAGACCAAATCAGCGCTGAGTGGCTATGTCACCACCGCGCTTCTTACGGTGGAATCGCGGTTTGATAGTGAAAATTTGCCTCTTTTTGGCGAAAGCGCCGAATTTGTAACTCGGCGAATATTGGGCCAAAATCGAAGTATTAAAGAGTGCTTCGCCCGATATCGTGACTCGTGAGGTCCGTATTCATCAACAAGTACATATAATGGCTGGAAGCGCCGAAACATTTTCCGTTTTGAGCATATAGATAGCTCTTTAAAAGATAGCATCTTTTCGACGAATTCAAAAAATTTTTTGGGAACTTACAAAAAATCGCTTGTTCTGGGGGAGATGAAAAACTTTTTGCAGGGCCGAAAATTTTCCCCCAGACCATCTTCTGCAAGATCATGTATGGTACTGTCTCTTGCCTCTTATATTCCTTACACTAACAGCAAATGTCTAAATACCTTTCTCAGTTCGATTTTGATTTTTTTATTTTTCTTTGAAAAAGTAGCAATCGAGCTTATTAATATAATTTTTCCCTATTTTGTTTAGTATTCGTACTTTGTGGCGAAAGGTGGAGTTTGAAGGAAAGGTTCGTTGTGGCCAAAGCAAGCAGAACCCAAGCAGCTCCAGCACAAATTTGCGTTCGAAGGAACTCCTCCCAACTTTGAACTCTAAGAATGTGATGCTGGTTTTGGGGAAGACAAAAAAATCGTTGTTTAATTACTGCAATCTTTTAATTGGCATGTGCTTATATCAATTAGTTTACTCGTATTCACCTTTTTTCACAAGTAAATTGAGGCGCATGGTTGACATTTAAAGCTAGCTTTATTTCGTTTAAAAACAAACCGGGTTTCGGTTTCCTTTAGATCATGTATGCAAAGTAAACAAAAACTCGAATCGTTTCGTTTAAAATCAGCGTCCCTCTAGATTTGTCTTAAGCTCGAATAAGTTGAGTTATACTTATTCATAGTTATTCTATGTTGTAGGCTTGGACAAGAGAGTGAGCTAGGGAATAGAAACTGACATACAGGTAATAAGTGGCTTTAGGGTGATTCTCCAGCCAAATAATGTCCCCGAAATTTTCGCCCCCTTCCACTTTTGGCGAAAAGATGGGTTTTTTTCACCTACTCTTAGGCACAGTTCCTTGCACGGAAAATGCAAACAGCGCCGCTGTGATCTACTACGATTGACCACCTGCAGTAGAACGTAAGTACCATTGCCATGCGTGTTCGGCCATGGTAAGATTGCACCCAGTCACAGTAAGATGTCGTGCAGTCGTAGTATGATTGCGTTTGGCCTAAGTAGATCACAGCTATGTAGCATATTGCATTATTTGTCACACAGATAGGAAAAAAATTTCTCAATCCGCTTTAATTTTTTTGCATGCGTGCGTTTCAAAAGTGTGCATGCTGCAGGTCCAGCCCGAAAAAAAGTAAAAATAAGTATGCATTTTTGTGTATATCTTTATAATTATCTTTTCCTCCATTGGAATCTCACCCAAGAGATAATGGGCATAAAAGTTAGTATTTCCTGTGTGTGATCGATTGCATATTGCTCTACACCAAAAGAGCATTTTAAAATTCATTTTAGGGGGCCTGTGAGTGTTCCGCATTTTAAAACAAATTCATGGCCAAGAAAGAGCAAAAGATTTAAAAATTATTTAGGCCCGAAATTTCTTTTGCCATTAGTTATATGATTTTAAAAGCGCATCTTTTCGACTACATCAAAATTGGAAATAAAATCAAAGCAAATTGTTCTTACCTTTGGGAGTAAGAGGTTTTTCAAAAAGTTATTTTCCTTCTTCTACAAACCATATTTTTCACTGTTATATTTCAAAATTGGGAAGAGAGGATGAATGGTGACTGTGAGGTCTAAGCTAAATAGAAAATTTAATAAAATAGTGCAATACAAATGATAAATAGTGTTGCAAATCAATTGTACATCATGCATATAGTGCGCTGAGTTATTTTTGTTGCAATATTTCGATTTATTCGCAGTCAAGTCGAGTTGAAATTCAATGCTCGGTTACTACACTTTTTACACAGGAGATTCAACTTTTACGCACAGCCTGTTGCATACGCGAGCCGATTCGCTATATAATTAGCATAATTTATGCATCCTCAGTAGTATTTATGCCTGGCCACCAGGGTGCTACGCTATAACATATACAATGGTTAAGAATAGGCAATGGTTAAGGATAGGCAGTGCTTAAGCATAGACAGTGCTATAAGATTGACAATGGTTAAGGATAGGCAATGGTTAAGGATAGGACATAGTTGAGGAGTGGGAGTTATGGCAGGGTGCTAGCTTAGGCTTAAACTAAGACTAAACCTAAACTAAGTGTAAAGTAATTGTGACTGTAAACTAAGCAAATGGTGTATATCACTTCCACTCCTTTTTGCCTGCAGGTCTTCAGCGGGAGGAGGGGGAGCAAAGTTTTTAAATATGGATTTTTTCTAACAAAGTTTATGAAAATTTCCTTATAAAGTTTATGAAATTTTCTTACAAAGTCTATTAATATAAATTTTATCTTGAAATTACAAATAGTCATGGAAGAACTATGGCAAATATTGTCGAATCTTCTGCAGATCTTGGTGTCAGAGGGGCTGATTATATGTAGGCTTCCGCCAGCAGACGCCAGTGATCTTTTTGATGCTGGTTCAAACCGATTGCGGCTTCCAAAGCATAAGCTGCACCTTTGTACTGCATGTAATAAATCGTGTACATGTCAAAGCAGGCTGCAGAGCATGAGCGTTCTGCCCGTTTTGGATCTAGGTTTAAACGTCCTTCGTGTGCCTCTCTTTTCAAATTAAGAAAAATTTTAGTTAATCACTTCGAGATGAAGCACGTTATACGTAAATGTATGTATTGTGACCAAACATTTGCAAATGAGGATTTATTTTCTCACACTCATCTTAAGACTTGCTTAAAAGTAAGACCTCAACCCCATCATTCTGTCTATCGCCATATCATAGAGACCCCAAAAGGCATAGATGGCAATTTGCCATTCAACCACTGACGCAAATGGAAGCCGAAACTGGCACATAAAATATGTGTTGCCCATGATTTATCTTGATCACCAATTTTGCAACCAAAGTATAGATGAGAGGCCTTTCTAATCACTGGTGTAATTACTTCTTGATGTCGAACCACCATAAAGTTTCCAAAATATAGCAGATAGAATCTGGAAAATTTTTGTACTGACAAGACATCGCAGTACCCAGAAAACATAAATAGTAACTAGTTATGGTACTGATAAAGTAATTACTGCTGCCTGAAATATGAGAGTCATATCAATAACTTTACATATTTAATTTTGGGCTGTTTCTGATCCTGGGGTGCAGTTGTTCTCCCTACTAATTTCTTCATGTTTAAAATTTGTGCTTCGCATAGATCGTCCACATTGTATGGCGCATTCTTTGCTGGAATTCCTTCAATAAAAATTCCCATGACTCCGTTGATTTTTGTTTGCATGCGAAATTTTGATGGCGTCTTTCTGTCATACTGTAACTGAAGTCGTGAATTGTTCATCTCAAGTGTCGCTGTTGGTGTATGTAAAGCTATAGAAATAGGGAGATGCATAAGAGGCGTAGCCAGGATTTTGGTTCGGGGGGCATACACAAAAATTTTTTAAGGATACTTTTCCATTGAATGCCAGTAACGTTATGTATTGTAAAACGGAGTTTTTTGACCTTTAGTAGTGCAGCGTAGCTAATTTATTGGTTTCTGACGATCGAAAATACAAAAGTGTAAAGAAAAATTTTTGAATTTTTACCGTGTTCATGTAGAATTCACGGCCTTTTTTTGACATTTCGGAAATCTTAAGTGGCGCAAAGCAACAAGAAATTTAATCATTTTTTTACTGCCCTTGACATTTTGTTGCTCTATGAATACTAATAATCTGACCGAGCAGAACAAGATAACTACGAATTACTAACTTAGTGTGAAAATATTTTGACTGATTCAGGCTTTTAAACGCAATACTGGAGCTTTACAAAAAGAAAGATCAGTAACTGGCGGTGCTATGCAGCAGAAATTTTGACGTTTTTGCTCTTTAAACTCATCAAATTCCTAACCCTTTTTCCTTTTTGTCCTCTCAAAAGATCTCGTTGCACGTGTAAAACAAGATTTTACGGCTGAAGCATCTGAGGTGGCGCGCTCAAGCTAACCAAACCAGCGGGGTTCAGGGCGGAACCCCGGAAAATTTTGTAAAAAAGCACTCTAATGTTAAATAGTAAGATTAAAATTTTCGCAAAATCGGCCGAACCTCGGTTCTAAATGGAGCCGAAGAACACTTATAATTGATGAACTCATACGTTGCACAAAATTTCTCAGCTGAAATGCGTTTTCAACCTCTGCCGAGTGTATAGCGCAGCAATGGGTCGCTCGCTGCCAATAAGATATAGAAAGATGTATTATTGAAAATTTTGTGTAACTGTACAGAAAACAGAAAGCGCAGAAACAAAAGAAAATTTGGCTATTCGTTTAATTTAAAATAGAATTATGTGTCCTTGTAAAAAAGACAAATAATGCAGAGAATAGATAAACTGGAAAGCAATCATTTTCGTACTTTTACTATTATGCTCAACAAGCATGCACAGTTTCATTCAACGAACAAATAGTGCATCAAATTACTAAAATGATTGGATTATTCGAGATGAATCAAGCTTACTCATTGGATCTACAAACAATAAATAATGGTGGACTCGGCGCGAAGCGCCGGAAAATTTTGACGTTTTTGCCTTTTTGAACTCAATTTTCTGGACACAATTATTGCACCAGAAAAATCAACAAAATTTCAGGAAAATTTCGGGAGGGGGCATGTGCCCCCCAATGCCCCCCCGGCTACGCCTATGAGATGCATGCGATTCTCATGAACCTACGTCTTCATGTGTTTAATTAGGAGGAAATTGACGCGATTTTTGTGTGAAGTGACCTCTGTTTTGTTGTAAAGCTTGAACAGTAAACTTTTTATGTTGTTTTTTTTAAATTGCATTATGTGAGTAACTGCTTAATTTCTTTCCCGAGTAGAGTGGAAAGTGTGGAAAAATCGATACTTTCCGAATTATACCGCGTCCTTAGTATCGAATAGCCCGTTTACGCTTTTTTTGACTAACGCTATTTATTTCACAGATAGCGTTTTGGCAAATTTTTTTTTAATAAATAATTTAATAAATAACTCGTTCCTACTTGAATTGACATTGCTGTAGTTTGGAAAACGCTGTGCAGCTTCTGTGTGATGAAAATTCTAGTTTTTACTCGTTCCAGTGCTCCAAATTTAGTTTTGGTGATTAGCTATTTCCCATCAGTAACGAATTAATACAGCCATGAGCTGCATTCAGACATGAAAAAGATTTGAAAATTTGGGATGAGGGGTCCGCGCCATTTTAAGGGGGCAGGGTAATTGACCTCTAATTTTATTCCAAAAATGGCAAAAAATCTAAAAATAGCCAAACAACGCAAGTTTTTGCTAGAAAACGGAAAGAGGAATTGAAACATTTCTGACTTTGTGGGGAGAGGGAACTACCGGCTTTTAATGGTAGTCCCTCTTGATGGTAGTCAAAAAATGAGTGTATGACATGAATTCATACGTGGGCAGCAAGAAAATTCTGGGGGTGCAAGATTTTTTGAAGTTCAAAAAATGGTCTTAAAAATGGTGGTTTGGCGATAAAAACACCATTTTTCGACGTTTCTCATCAAGCACTATCCATTAGCATCAAAAAATTGCGAGAAAAACGAAAAACATTTCAAAAATTGAATTCTGGGGGGGGGTATTTTGATTTCTAAGGGGGGGGGGAAGGGGTATTTTGGTTTCTAGGGGGTGCATACCCCTAAACTCCCCCCACGCCCAGATGTGCATGAATTGCCGAAAACTTGACATTTTTGAGTATACACATCGCTAATGACGTTTAAAGCACACTTTTTACGAATTAATACTTAACTTTTCCAAAAAAACGGTCAAAAATAGGTCCTAAAATTAGCTGATCATATGCAAAATAACGTTTTTTTCTGTCTTTTGCGTCATGTACTTTTATTTATAACATTGCTTTCGGTTCAACTTTTTTCAAAAAATGTCTAAAATTTTTGTTAATCTCGAGCGAAAAAATCATCGAATTTCGTCAACTTTTGTGAAAATTAGACGGAAAGCGCTGGAAAATTTGTGAAAATAAGCAATTGAGACAGAAGATGTTTTGAAGCTTGAAGTATTGCTCGTCTTACTGTAATCGTAGCAGTGCAATCGGTGGCCCAACTTTTCCAAAAACAGTCAAAAATAGGTCCAAAAATTTGCCCATAGCGCGCGATATGGCATTTTTCGGTGTTTTACATTGTATACTTTTACATTAAATCACTTTTGCCGCAATATTTTTTTTAATTTTAAAATTTTCGATAATTTTTGTGCGAAAAATCATTAAATTCCTTTGACTTTTACAAAAATCTGGCGCGAAGATCCGGAAAATTTTTGAAATTAAGGCGGTTAGACGTGAAGAAGCATTATTTACTGCTTGTTTTCCAGTATTTATAGCATTTGATGCGAAACATCGAAATTTTTAATTGAAAATAGAAGAAAACTATGTAAAAATAGCTGTTTCTGCTGTTAAAATTGTTTTGAAACCTACATGAACAGAAAATGGCTTCCAGGTTGCCAAGAAAGTAAATAAATGTCATTAATAAGTATCATCCGGCGCATAGCGCCGGAAAAATTGGAGAAATTATGTTCACTGACGGCCAAAAATCATTGCAAATTGCATATACATTCTTTATCTCGCCAAATATTTTTGACCAATGGGAGGGGCGGCCGCACCCCGCCCCCTTAAATACGCCCCTGAGTTAAATTGACGTGGAATGTCAGAGATTTTTTATGCCATCTTGAAAACAGAACCAATGCCAAAAGCGCCCTAGCAGCATACGTGGGCAGCAAGAAAATTCTGGGGGGGGGTGCAAGATTCATCAAAGGTCAAAAAATGGCCTTAAAAATGGTGGTATGGCGTAAAAAACACCACTTTCGACGTTTCTCATCAAGCACTATCCATTGACGTCAAAAAAATTGCGAAAAAAAAACGAGAACAAATTTTCAAAAATTGAATTCTGGGAGAGGTATTTTGATTTCGGGGGGGGGAATTTGGTTTCTCGGGGGATGCATGTTTCCCCCCACGCCCAGGTGTGCTTAGCAGGCTTTGTCGGCCTCTATGACGATGATTTGTTGTCATTATAACAAAGAAAGTCACTCCTGTATTGCTCAACCAGTCTAGGAGACACAATGACGACAGATGCTGCATAGACTCACACATCTCTCATCCATCAAGGCCAGGTACATAGCATTCTACGATCCTTTGGTTGCCGCATGGCCGATTCGGCTTAATACCGCATTTAGTCGCCACCGCACCATTTTCGAGTTAAAACGGCTAATTTTTCCGCCCAAATCAGGGCCTTTAGGAAAATCTTGGATCCGCCACTGGGGTGCTTGCCTTAGTGTCGTCAAAAATAGCTAGACGAAAAAGAGAATAAAGCGTTTTTAATCATTTAGTAATTTTTTATCACGATTCTTCTCGAACTTTTCCGATGCTTCGCGCCGGGTGGTTACATTTACTGACTTTCTTGGCGCTCTAAAAACTTTATTTTTACGTCACATGAGCAGTCTAGATACAGAAGAAGGGTTTTTAAGTCCTAATATAATGATTTATCGAATATCTTTACAGCGCTTTGCGCCGATTTTTGCACTAATTTTGCGTGTTTTCCAGAAAAGTTCCAAAACTTTCTAAGTCTTTTTTTGGGATAATAAATGATTATGTCTATCGAAAGGCGGCGAAGAACGGATATTTCAAGCGTAATGGACAACGTTTTTGGATGATTTTAGAAAATATTGGGAAAACTCACTATTCCGCCACACTTCCTGTTAAAAAATCCTGGATCTGCCGCTGCCTGATTTCTCACGATAAGCGATACAAAATTGGTGATTAGAAGTTGAATATCGATATTGAAACGTTAAGATCTCTTGAGCTTTGCAAAACTTGGAAGGACGTGCAAGACTCGGTTTTACTAATTGAGCTCATACATGTACACAACCCTAATTCTGGTTGAGAACGAGAGCCAAAACAATTGTGATGAGACTAAGTGAACACCATTTTATTTTTCGACGTTTCATATTAAGCTGACTCCATTTGCAATACTAAATCGCAGAATAAATAGTTTTTATGTTCATTTCTGGGGGTATCTTAAGCTCTCCCTCACATCGATGTGTGCTGGAGCCCCATAGCGTGTTCCATACATTCATGGACAATCAGAAAGAAGTTTTTGAGCTAATTTCATCTTTGTAAGATCAAAATTATGGTCTACTCTTGGGGCACAAACTTAATTTCATGTTTATTTTGGCTGGTACCGTGAGTGTGACAAGGACACCGTCAATAAATCATACCTCATTTTTCTCTATTTCTTCCTGTCGTTTTGTTTTCTACTATTCTGCATATCATTTATTTATGTTATTTCTGCACATTTTTCGAAAATGCGATATTACAAGTGTACAGACTTATGGCTCAATTACACCAAATCTACTTTGTAATTGATCGAAAATGCGTAAAAATAAAAAATATACGTATCGCCACTTGTAGCAAAGTAACTTGTTGTAGACTGTTAAACGTAGGTAGTCCAAAACTTTTTTGAAAAAACATTTCAAACCCTTAGACCCAGTGGCGGATCTAGGATTTTTTAAGGGGGGCGGTACCCCTAAGTGGGGGGCGGAACCCTGACTTGGGCGGAAAAATTAGCCGTTTTAACCCGAAAATCGCTAAAAATCGCTAAAAAATGCTTAATTTCGCGCACTATTTTGGGCCGATGGGGGGGTCGGCCGCCCCCCGCCCCCGCCTAAATCCGCCCCTGCCTAAACCAGCACTTTTATTTTCATGCCATGTCAACTTATTCCTTTAAATTTTACGACAACTCACTAATTGTATTATTTTAGTTTCTTGATTAGTCTTAATTTTTTCACTTGTTTTCTATCTTTAGTTTACATTATGGATCAATTAAACGTTCTGACACGCTCTGCGCTTAAAATAATATTATCAAGGCTTACCTAAATACTTGTCCGATTGCATGACTGATAAATCTTTCAGTTTATCGCATTCTCATAATCAAACTGAAGACGAAGACAAAAAACTAGAATTGTAAGTTTTACATTGATTGTAAGCGGAAACATACGTGTAATTTGGACTTTTAGCCATCTAATGTACAAGTAATCATAGGAACGTATTCGTTAAGGAGTTTGAATCCCCCAGAAAGCTGCTCTAAAATTATTATTTTCATTTTTCGCTTTTTCGCGATTTTTTAAGAAACTTTGAAAAATATTGTGTTTTTTGCCACCAACAATTTTTTTGGTCCTTTTTTGGCGTGTTAGAAATTCTAGACATTCACCTCAGAATTTATGGGTCAAAGGACAAAATAGGCACCTACGTGTTTTGTCATCCTAAAGCTCGCAAAAAACATTATTAGGTGTAATATAATGTCGATTAAAAAAGGGTCTAGGATAATTTTATTAGATGCTTAATATGCCTAGGTTGGTAATTCGTATACCTACTATTTATTGATACGTGTTTAGTTTTTCCTTGTTTGTCTGCTTATTTATCTGCCGTCTACTTACTTATTCATTGGTATTATACTGATTATTAAGAAACTCTCTCAACATTTTCTAAAGATATTTCAAAATTATAATTTTGAAATTTTTATCTTAAAATGATATGCTGTCCAAAATGCATAACTCCTCGGCAGCTTGAAAACGATGGGTACGCATCATAAAGATTATTCTCAGGGGTTTTTGGCAATGTCCTATCTCCTGAATGAAAAAATGTCAAAAGGGTTCGAGAATTAATTCAACAAACTGTACTTGAAAATCGCTATTTGGCGCAAACTGTCGAAATAATAGGAACGTTTGAGTCAATTTCTGTAAGAAACGCCCGCGGGTACAGTCAAAACCTAATCCCACCTCATTTGGACATTTGTTGCAAAATTCTTCACGCCTAGTCCAGTGTAAACCGTTTGGCACAAAATTAATTTTTCGTTGAGAACATCGACCTTAAAATTTAAATAATTTCTTAATTTTGCATAATCAGATGACTTCTACAATTCTACCACCACTCGACTTTGATATTTTTGCTTCTGCATCATCAATATAGTGTAATTTATAACGTTTACTTTACTTTGAAAAATTTCACTTTTTCGAGTGCTGCTTGCAATCTGTCTTAGGGCCAAGTCCAACTTTTTGTAAAATGCGTATAGCTCTTAAACAGTTATAGGGCCAAAAAATCAAAAAAATTACAGGACCTCTAATGATGAAGTTAAGGTATTTCTCTAGCAACGTAATTAGGGTGACAGAAGTAACTCAGCCTGTAGAATTCAAGTTGACGTTAGTCTAAAAGATATAATAAGCGATTTGGATCTTGCCACTTTGTACTATTTTTAAACATTTATCAAAAATAGTATGCATAAACGTATAATTTTTACTTGATAAATTTCCAGTTTTTTCAGTGCTGCTCTCATGCTGAATAACAGACCAAAGCTAAAACGTTGAAAAATTATTTAGAATCATAAGTGGGTAACATCAAAATTCTGGGGGAGTCAAAGATTTTTCGGAGGTCAAAAAAGAGTCTTAAAAATGGTGGTACGGGAGAATTGCGAAAAAAACAAAAAAATTAGAAATTTAATTCTGTGGGAAATTTCGGTTCCTAAGAGGCATATCAACTCCTGGGGGTACATACTATAAATAGGCGGCACTGAAGTTCTGAGGAGGGGTGCAAGATTTTCTTGAAGGTAAAAAAATGGCCTAACAAATGGTGATATAGCGAAAAACACCATTTTCAACCTTTCTCATCGAGCACTATCCATTGGCATCAAAACATTACTGAAAAAATTTCCAAAAATTGAATTCAGGGGGAATTCTGTTTCTCTGAGGGTATTTTGCTTTCTGGGGGTGCATACCTCCCGAACCCCATGCCCAGGTATGGAGCATACCCCCGAACCCCTCCTCTCCCCAAGCGCCCACGTGTGTTTAGGATTTGCTTGCGGTCCAGATTCTATAGAATATAAATTTAATAGATTTTTTTGTTAAAAAAATCATTGCATTTTCAAACATTTTTTTGACGGTTGAATACTATCAAACCCTAAAATTTTCTTGCTACCAATGTATGAATTGTACTCAATGCAATGCGCTCAATGGAATAATCGACATACAGTACTCAACTCACTCTATTCCAAAAATTTTTTTGTCATGATAAAAATTTCGAAAAAACTCGAGCATAACTAAAAGTTGGCAACCCCAAAATCACGATTTTCAGGGGTGATGCTCGTATATAGCTCGGTTTAGGATAAAAATGAATTGTACTCGTTTAATCACGAAATTCATATAGATGTAGACCAAAAGCTGATGCGAAGTGAACCGTTTTATCAAAGTAAAGTTCTCAAAATACGAAAAGCGATGTCAATACTTAACCCACAGCATTTATCATTTTTTAATGAAGGTGGATTAACTTATGTACGTTAACCAGGCATAATACGAGAGCATAAGAATTAACAGATTTTCAGACGTCATTGATGGCTTTTAGGATTCTGCTTTTTTTAAATCCAATTTTTGCTTATATAAGTTGTGGTATAAGACTGAGGAGGAGGTACGTTCATATGACATCAAGCACAAATAATCGTAATATTTTAAATTTTAAAGCAATCATTGTGATGCAATGCTTTTTCAATACTATCCGTTTCAACTTGTTGGTTAGGATCAGTCAAAAAGTCATCATCTCTACAAATATCGCCCTCTTCATCTTTTTATGGTCCTAATCCTTCGCGCTTCCAAAATTTAGCAATCTGCAGCAACGACAGACACTCTAAGACCTATTCCAAGGATTTCATCCCTCGAAATAATGTTGCAAGAGTTTTGAGCCATACATTGTGATAAAGCTATGGAAATACTGACTTATGGTCGGGCGCTACGGCAAATGCGAAGTTGCAAGACCTTCACAAAATCACAAAGAGAATATCTTATCTAGAAATTCGACGAGGGCACAAAGAAATCGTTAGAAATATGACCCAACAGATATTGCTAAATTATTCGATGTCTTCCACTCAGTTTAAAACTTAAATGTTTCTAACGTGGCTTCAGATTACTAATTTTTGGTCTAGTGAAGCAGAAAAGCGCGACGGATTAGCACCATAAAAAATGAATAGGGAGACATTTGTGAAGATGATGACTTATTGGTTGATCCACACCTATAGTCTGTTTCCCACAAGTTTGGGCACAAATTTTAGAAACTATATCCGACAATAAGCCTACAGATTGCTATTATAGCATTGATTTGATATATGATCATCGTAATCCGTCGACTTACTTGCGAAAAAATTCTTGAAATTTATGCCCAAACCTATGTGAAATAGACTATAGAAATTGAAGTGATTTTGAGGCTTGCTGATTTAGCTTAACTTTTATTAATATTCGAGTTTTTTCGTAATTTTTACCATAACAAATAAATCGTTTTGGAGCAAAATGAGCTAAACACAGATATTGCACTTAGTACTAATGATAGGTGGGCGCGAAAATTCTGGGGTCTGATGAGGACAAAATCACCAAACAAGGTGCCAAAAATGCAATCCTGGGTCTACCGTAATCTAGGTTTCATTATTTTCAGGAAGACCTTAGCGCTCTCCTGTTCCCTCTAACCTACCTGTTCATGATGACTAATGTGGTGTCATTAGCTTAGGCATTCAGCATAGCAGCAAAAACAGGTATTCAATCTAAGAATAATGTGACAGCAGCTGCTAAGTGATATCATATATCGTGTAAACAGCACCTGCGAACTGCTAGCCGAAGAAATTAAAACGATAGGTAAGGAGGGCACTTTGTAGGTATAAGAACCTATACAAAAGTGAGCCAAGTTGTTAGCTGCTTCCGGGAAAATTGGTGAAATTTTGGTCACTGACGGCCAAAATCATTGCAAATTGCATATTCATTCGTCGTCTCGCCAAATATTTTTGTCTCGATGGGGGGGCGGCCGCCCCCCCGCCCTTGCCCTTAAAACCGCCCTCGCTCACGGCCAGAAATCTTTGCAAATTACATGTGCAGTCTTTATCTCGCCAAATATTTTGGCCAATGAAAGGGCGGCCGCCCAACCCCGCCCACCTTGAATACGCCTCTGGATTGGTCCTTGATTTTGTAATATTTTACAGTCAGCGTTTGCTTCTTCAATACAGGATAAAGCCAAAGCTTATTTCTACGAATAAGCGATTCCTAAGGAACGAGTCTTCAATCAGCAATGCTGTCTGATAGAAAGCGGGGAGTCGGAATATTCAAGCTCAAAGCAAGTCCTGACGACAGGATAGACATCTCGAGATCAAAACCGATAGTAGAAAGGAAACTGATTCAAAACAGCATTAATTACATTCGTACGCATAGGTTATTTTATAGGATTCAACTGTCAGGGGGAGGGGGGGGTTTAAAAACCAAAGCTACGTGCTTCGTAAAAACGGTTCTACAGCGAAAAAACGATGGTATTTCGCTTTAAAACAATCGTTTTTGAGCATTTTCAGCAAGAAAATAGCATTTTTGTACTCACAAACATTTCTATAGCCTTTTTGGACTAAATATAGCTATTTAGCTCTATTTGAAGTCGATCAAATAGCTATATATCCTTTTGAAACTCAGAAAAGGCAAATATATAGCATTTCTGAGCCTAAAACAGACTATATACATAACTTTTTCTAAACCCAAAAAGGCTATATAGCTGATTTTTCAAGCCAAAATCGCTATAAATCTATCGATTTTTTAAAGCACAGGGGGGAGAATAATGCCCCTCTACATCCATGCTGTCGTGTGTAGGTAGGCATCAATAGGTTGATACCTACATACACACTAGGGTTCGTTATCATTACTGAAAAATGATATCGACTTCGTTTTCGTTAACGGTATTTCACGGAGAAAATAATGATTCCTCAACAAAAACGTCACCTCAAAAAACATCGTTAACGATAATATACATCTTTTAGAATAGTTATTTGGCATTTTTTCCGTATTTAAATCTTTCGTATCTAAGACTATTTCAAAGTTCTTGAGACTTTTTACAATAGGATGATTCAAAAGCATCATCAATTCAATCAATCAGCATAAAGCGGAATGAGCGATGGCTTTCTTTCTTCACCCATCACGTTGTGGAGCTAATTGACCAATATTCTCAATAATAGTGGCCTTGCACTCTTACATAGAGAGCAGAAGCCAAATTCCGAGCGGGGATTGGCATAAATCCCAAAATAGACATGTCAAAAATTCAATTCTGGGTGGTTTCCTCGTTTGTCAAGGGAAATTTTTAGCTTCTGGAGGTGTTGGGCCTCCAAACCCCCGCCCCCCCCTACGCACATGTGTGGTCGAGACACCCGCACTTTGAGCTGAAAGGTTTGAGGCTCGATCTCAGCCCGCCTGCAGCGACTTTTTCGTCACGCACTTCATGGTTACTTTGCGTAACCGTTGAGGCAGAGCGACGCATAATACATGCCTGGAGACAAGGGGCGAAATCAGATTGCAGGAGAGGCGAGTCGCTGCAAAAATGCCTTTTCCCGATCAAAGTGAACTTTTACACTTTCGAATCACTTACTCTTACCAAATTTTCGAGAATCTTGAAACCGACTCAACAGAAATCCACGTAAGTGGGATGTTGCATACATGCATCACTTCTAAATCTTTACTCATCTGTTCTTTACTGAGTGTCTTTCCTTTTATTTGTTTATCTAGCTTGGACAGCGTTGCCATAAACATCGCTTTTCTTTTAATTTCCGTTTCTGCTGAGTGATATACACAGCTAAATAAGCTTAACCCTCACCGTTACCAAGGGGTCACGCACCTAGCGTTGGCAAAAAGTCTGGGAACAAACGACTTCGGACTGTAGTCCGGACTACACACCCAATTATAAAGACTACCGGACTATGGTCCGGACTGTGATCCTTTGAAAAAGACTGGTCCGGACCACAGTCCTTCAACGCTATGTTACTATGTTGTTTTTTTTTATCAAATTTTATCCAGTTTGCTACAAACTTTATCAATGTATTTATTCAGTTAACAAACAACAATCATATATCGAATGTATAACTGAAAATAAATCGGAATCAAATTTAAAAATACCTTTTTTCATTTGATTATCACTTAGATTATGACAGTTTTCTCGAAAATCAAACTCGCCCAGCTGAAAACGCGTCCACATGGAGGTGAGGGCTGGGGATTGCCAAATGCGCGTTGCCACTTTATACAGCAAAGGAAATGTACTTTTTCTTTTCTTCCAGTATCTCACTATCCCCTCAGAATTTTATTTCTTGGAAATTTTTTGTTTCCTTTTCACAGATTTTTTAATGCCAATGGATAGAGCTTGATGAGAAAACGCCGAAAAATGATGTTTTTTCGCCTTACACACCATTTCACAGACCATTCTTTGACCTTTGAAAAATTTTGCAGCCCCTCCCTTATGGATTCCGATACTGCTCACCTGGATACTACTACACATGACCTCCCACAATTATCAATACTTTTTTTGAAAAATCGATCAATTCAATAGCAAGATATTCAGAGGTGGCTCGAAAGTTAGCCAAAAAATAAAAAAAAATGTCTTGTTCAGGCCAGAAATAGCGACAGTTTTACTGCATATGTGACAGGGTCCTAGGCAAACGAAAAATTTTCTAATTTTTGTTGTGTGCGCGAGAGTTTTAAACTATGTGGAATGTCGCAATAAGCTTAAACTCGACATGAACGTACCGCTCGAAGTCTCAATTTGAAGCGTTTAAGCAAATAGTGTATTTCTTGTTGATTTTGGCTGGACAACGCTCGGTATTTTCCTTCGCATCTCGCAAAGGGGAAAAGTGGTAGAAATCCCGGATACGGAAACGGAAATCATAAAAAAGCCGGAAAACGAAAACCGAAACGATGGGTAAAAGCTGGAACCGGAAACAGAAACAGTAGTATACCCTGGGTCCCTAGGGTTACAACGTTATAACATATACAGTGTTATAAGATAGGCGGAAGCAGCGCCCTGGCCCAAAATCGAGGTTGTGCCAGGGCGCAAAAGGGTTAGGGGCCTGCCGACCTGCCCGGGGAGGGGGCGCGCGCCAGCCTAGGGCCAAGGGCCCAGGGCCAGGGGGGATGGGATGCAATAACCCAGGGGGTTATAACCCAGGGGCTTATTTTTGAAGAGGTGTAAGTCAAGAACCAACGGTCGGATTTAGCTCAAATTTTCAGAGTATTATGTATATAGGCAAGGCATGCTATGTATACAATATGTACGATCAACCTACAGTATACCAGCATAACTTTACACTTTTGCGTAACTCAAGAACCACCGGCCAGATTTTGTTCAAATTTTCAGGATATGGCGTAAATAGGCAAGGCATGCTTTTTACAGAATTTCAGCGCGCAGTCTACAGTATACCAATTTACTTTACACTTTCTTATATAACACTATATTTCAAGAACTATAGGGCGTATTTAGCTCAAATTTTCAGAATAGGGTAAGCATATGTTGCATGTGTTATCCTATTGATATGAGCATGTAATGTACAGTATGCCAATTTTGGTTTACACTCTTTCAGATATAGTCATAAGTCAAGAACCAATGATCAGATCGGGCTTAAATTTTCAGGGTAAGATATATAAATGGTAGCTGCGTTATGTACAAAATTTTAGCGCGCAACCTACAGTATGTCGATTACACTGTTTTTTTTCAGATGATGACAACAAAGGGATGGATGTAAAGTACCCTATGGAGATTTTATTTTTTTATAACTAATAATCAATTATAATAAACATACCCAAACCTGTCAGCAAGCCTAGCTGGGAAGGGGTTACAGTATGGTGGAAAGGCAGGCCGGTGTAAAGTGAGTGTAAAGAAAAGAGTTTTTGCTGGGCTGCGCTTTTTTATTTAAATATCTTATCTATGTGGCCTAGTAAGTTCCGCTCGTAGAGCATAGCAAAATAATTGCGGCCCTCGTCGCTGAATTCGTCCCATAAGTCGCAGAGATTTACAAAGAAGCCGTTTTCAGCGTTGAATTTTAAAAAACAGGAGAATGACCAGAATGCATCTCTGTTTTCGGTTTGTAGTTTGTAACGGTACGCACGACTAAGTTTGGGCCAAAAATAAAAGCCCAGTTTTTCGATATCGGAAAAACTAGTGTGCCGCCTTTTTTGAACTTTTTGAACGAGATGAAAAAGAAAGTGTTCGTAAATCGTTTTTGCAGAATCCATGTTTACAATAGATACAAGAATGTTTATTTATAATTTCTGTATAATAGCAGTATGATAAATTCCAATGGGGGTAGCAGTCCCTGTGGGAGTCCACAAGCGCCACCAAGGTCCACAAGCGCCACCAGGGCTCCTTTACATTTTACGCCGCTTTACACTTTACACTTGCTACCCCTGCCACTCAGTCTTGAATATGCTAAACACGCTTGAAATGCATTTTAATGATAGTTTTTCCAAACTCGAAAGGAACTGGCATATCTTGGTCGGTTTTAACGTTAATTTCAATAGTATTAAATGATTTCTTGAGCACGGGTATATAGTGTGGACTAATATATGAGTGGTTTATTATATCCATATAGGTTCCTTCAATATTTATCACCTGCAGAAGCGGGGCAAAAACATTACCAACGATTTGAGGTTCCACTATATCACAATATACATAAAAATTGTGCATTCCGCCAAGCATATCGGGAGAGTGGTGGGCAGCTATTGTCAATTCTTGCGCTACCTTATAATTTATGCTAGAGAGTTGGTCTTCTAGAAAGCCCAGCATGTACATTAAATGTTTGGTTAATTTTAGGCTCTGAATACGTTCAGTGTTGAGTTTTAGATGACAGCATTTTTTATTATCATCATATTGTAAGCTTATATGTTGAGTATAGTCAAATTTTTCATTCGTGCTGACCATTTTTATTCCCTCAGTGATTGTTTTCACAAGATCGTGTATATTCAAGTATCTGGCGCGAGGAATAAGCATTTTTATTCGGACATTATTTTTCAAATCATAATATTGAATCATGTTTTGATCTTCGGATATATTATTCCAAGTGTTTGCATAGATTATTTCGGCCAGCCCTACTTCCCAATCACCATTGAGCATTATGTGTCTGGGCAGCTTTGTAATGAAGGTAGAGGCGGTATTTGATTCTTGAGAATCGCTCGGGAGCGTCATGTAAAACTGTTTAGGATCCATTTTTGTTTTTCACATTTTCTCAAAGTATTTATAGATTTTGGGCGTGTGCATAGATTTAACGACTCTTTTGAATGAAACACCTTTTGCTCGAAAATGCAGAAAATAGATGCACATATGGCCGCATGATGTAGATAAAGGACCCTGCACCCTCATATTATTGTATGTGTACGATGTTGCATTTTTCTCAATATATTCTTTAAACTCAAATGGTTTTTGACCATAACCGTCAAAATAATCACAATGCGATCTACGATTGAAGAACATGGCCACCCAGTGTGACCCTGGTTCATTGCTGAAATCCAAATTGACTATTACTGCAGCAGGGTAGCGGGGTATAGGCGGAAGGCGATCAATAGGGAAGACGCCTAGCAAAATTTTATTCACAGCAAGATCTGCTTCTAAAATGTGTAGTATTTGAAGTGTGTTCATCGCTAAGCGTTAAAATCATGAAACGTGTTGCGGTTTTTATCAATCATTATTAAATTATCAAATTCAGCGTATATAATAATTTCTACTCCAGAATCAGGCAAAGCGTCTGCAAACTTGATATTTATACTTGTTGTTCCTTCGCGTACTAGATCCCAATGCCCACTATCATCCGCATCAGGCGTCAGGTCGAACACAAAGAAACAATGACTCGTTTTAAATTCGTCTCTGCTGATAAAATTACCTTTATTATCATGCCCAATATCAAGCGCATCATACATCTGATTAAATGCCTGTATAAACTTATTTTGCTTGAATGACACATTTAGTGAATGAGTTTGTCCTCCGCACGTTACTTTCACATCGTAAACACTGAAGGGGTTGAAATTAAATGGTGATTTTGACAAACTGCCTCGAAATGCTTTTCCCTCAACACAAACAAAAACTAAACGTCTTGGCAGTTGGCCTGTAAACAATGCGAAATTGGGCGTTTCCCTGGACGGATTTGAAATGTGCATATTTGTCATGGCAACTCTTCTTATAGGGTATTTGGCAGTATATGCCAGCATTGTTTGCTCAAGCGCTAAACTCACACTCTCTAGCACCTCTACTTTCCGAACAAACAATTTCATTACTAAAACATTGAGTTCTAGTGGGATATCTTCAAAACACTGTATGACAAAATTGTTGCTGTTTCTGTGTAATTCTAGGCGAAAATCTGTGAAATTCAGCAAATACCTCGTCTTGAGAGAAACAAGTCGATGTGTAAAGGCGCAGATACTTCTACAACACTCGAGTCTTTAAAGAGCGCCGCTCGTTCTTTGAACCCTTTATTATCGTCAACATTCACATTAGCCCCACCTTCATGAAAATACAACGCAGACTGAAGATGAGACAATTTTGCATCAAAACCGTAATTTAATTCAGTTTCAAAATATGCCCTCATATGCGTATAAATCGGAGCTGTCAAACACTAATCGACCGCCTAAAAAACACTTGACTTGCTTGAAAAATGTTTTGCCTATAAGGTTGATTGGCGCGTAATTGGGTAATGCTACGCCTGCTGCAGGTGTTGGTTTTTTAATTTTTAGTGCCATGTATATATAACTTCTGCTCATTTGCAAATAGTGTGGATCGGGTGGAATTCGGAATTCGTAGGGGCCTTCATTTGTTATTGGGTGCATAGGCTGCACTTCATCCCAAAATCCTCTTTTAACAGAAACTTGGGTGGGAGGGACAGTGAAAAGATCGAGTTCAGATTTCGTACTTGGAATAGATTTTACGTCTATTAGCCCTTTGCCAATGGCACTTTTTCATGGTGGGGTTCATTTAAAATCTCATTCATATTCGAATTCCCCATCCTTCAAAAAGTCTCCCTTGATTTTTTTTCGTGACTCTAGCTACAGTAGGATCGTGTGAGAAAAAAAGTCCCATTTTTTGGGACGGTCGTTAATAAGTGTATGTCCCATTTTTGGGACGGTCGTTAATAAGTTAACATGCAAAGACGCTCGTCATTAAGTGTACATCCCATTTTGCCATCCTTTTTTGCATGGAAATTTCCTTGGGATTGACGTTCTCTATATAGTCTGATGTCGTCTCCAAGGCAATTCTCTAGTTTAGATATCGCACAAGGCACGATGAGGTAGGTATAGGTACCTATGTACCTAATTGGACTGTAAAGCAGCTGGTTTACATAGGCAGTATCAGGGAAGGATAGGGGGCGACCGCCCCCCCCCATTGGCCCAAAATAATGCGCAAATTAACTATTTTTGAGCGATATTCGGGTAAAAATGGGCAATTTTTCCGCCCAAATACATAAGGGTCCCACCCCCCTTAGGGGTACCGCCCCCCCTTCGGAAAATCCTGGATCCGCCACTGGGTAGTATGTATGTACGTACAATTCTAAGAGAGAATTTGAGCAATTTCTGAGGCGTAATAAAGGTCATGAAGACATCAAGAGAAAAACAGATTTGCTTTTTCATGCTGTCACTTATGAGAGCACGCTGTCCCAAAAATGGGACTTTATTTTTCGATTTAAATTTCTCAAAGGGTATTAGCCGCATTTTAATTATTGATGATACCGTTAGGAAAGCCCTGAATGAGCCCCACAGCTCCTAAAAATTCCCTGACCAGAGAAACAAAAAATTGTGGAACCCGGGACGACCAAAGCGGCGGACAAAAAGTGAGGTTATTTCAATACAGTATTTTTCAAATTTCACACTACTAACATAAAAGAAAATGCATATAAATTTGAAGATCTTGGATAATGCTTTCGAATGAACACTCGCACGCTTTATACGATCTCCATTGTTCTTGAGTTATTTTGCAGCAAACTTTGTGGAGGAAAAATGGGACGGGCGTTAATAAAGGGTTAGAGCCATTTTTCGAATCAGCTTTGTAAATGTATCATCATTATTCATATTTATAGACTTTTGGCGCACGCCTAGCCCCTCTCCAGACATAGTCTTTGATGCCTCATCTAAGAATTGCGCCGCCTCATGCTTGGAATGTTCTTTGGCAGACTGAAATAAAGGTTTTCCCTGCGCCACATCTGATGCAATATTAGCACCAGCCGCTAATGCGTGTTTCCCTGCGCTTTTGCCAATAGATCTCAATACAGGCACAGCCATTCTAAATAGTGATTTGAAGAAACTCCCTAATCCGCCACCTCGTTGGTATGGTACGCCTCTATAGCCTTCTAGGCCATACCCTGTTTGTGAGGCTTGTTCTGCGTAATATTGTAGCCAAAGGCCACTGTTTTCAGGATTGAATTGTACATGCATGTTTTTTGATTGTATTATTTTTCCCTTGAACATTTCTATTATTTATAGATTTTCTTCATCCCAGGAAAAGTCGCCTTCAGATGCTACTGCGCTCTTCCGTTTCTTATTAGCTATACTCTCAAGTGGGGCGTTTGAACGTTGAAGGGCCCTAGCCAACTCTTTTGCACCAATTGCAGCGGGTACGGTTTTACGATCACGCGTGAAGTCGTGAACCAAATCAACAATATTTGATCCATATACTTTCTGACCATCAATCACAATCTCACCTGATGGTCGAATGTCTATACTAGGATCATCATTAATATGCTGTAATAGCAGTTTTGCATTTGGCTGTAAGGTTTTTGGAATACCCGCTATAATTTCTTTGCTTCCAAGTGATTTTTGAGGACCTAGAATAGTTAGCTCATACGGTTTCTTACGCTGTTCCTGCAATCGGCCAAACTTGCTCAAAATTTGGTTATACTTTATCATTTTCAAGCCTGATGATGAATGCTTGTCGCTTAAAATCTTGTACATCTCCCGATCCAGGGTGTTTAATACTTGATCTAGTGGTTTACTTTGTTCAGCAATATCTGCTGGCACTAGAACTATTTTTTCTGTATGCTTCATTTCTTGCCTATAATTGCTTCTGCTAGTAAACTACCTACAACTGATAGAATCGGGGTCAATAAAAGAGGTAAAAAACCACCGTTCTGAATAATTAAATCTTTTTTCAGCCTAGTTTTTGAGCGCCTGTTTTTAGCTAAATATCGAATTTCGTTTTGAAATCTTTTCAATTTTTGTATTTCTCTGTCAGTAAAAGGAATGTTGCCGTTTAGAAAATTGTTTGCACAATCGCAAATACATAGGATTTGGTCTTTACTAGCATTATTTATAACCGCATTGCGTTGGGGTTTTCTTGCAATACTTAACAAATGTAAACAACTAATGTTTCGTTTTAGTCTTTGAGGAGCCATTTTTGTAATTTTCAAATAGATCTTTATGCATATTTATAGTTTTTGGCACATACACAATAGGGTGTTCACTTAAAATACTCGTTTTCAACCTGTGTATATCATCTGCATTTTGTGTCAGATCAATGAACAAGTACCCGTGTGGCCTGGAGGTGGCATCAACATATGCTTCAAGAAAATATTTTGTATTACTAGGGTATAAATGCCGTGATAAAATATGCGATTGCAGCTGATCTGCTGGGTTTTTGAATAAGACAATATAATCAGAATTGATGCGCGAGGTACGAAGGCCATCATAAAATAGATTTTGCACAATTTGTATTACACTAATGTTCCAATGATGACAACCACGAGTGAATAATTGTATAATTTCACGATTTCCTCTACTTTCATGCATTAGATCATCAAGAACTATCAACTGGGCTACATGACTTTTTTCTTTGAGGATGCTAAAATCTGGCAAGCCTTTATTAAAAATTACATTTTTCATCTTATAGTACAGAGGCTGTTCTTCACTATAAAACCAATAGATTTTATCAATTTTGGTTTTCATTATTTTTTCTCTATTTTCAATAAGTTGCTTAACAAATGTTGTTTTTCCTGATTTTGTGGGACCAGAAACAATACAAGCGAAAGGATGATACATAATCATTTTGGTTGTGCATAAAATTTAAATTCTGCTTTTGATAAAATGGTATCAAATTTCTGTGGCCAGTTTTTTAAAACGTACTTTAAACTCGCCTTTGCCCTTATTTATAGCTTTATCTATTCTTTTGTGTTGCTCAGCATTAGGTTCAGCCACCTGCAGCTCTTTTGCATAGAAGGCGCCTGTTATTGGTTCACTTAAGAGATCCTCTAATTTATATGTTTTAGGACAGCTGTTTGATACCTCCTTAATTCGAAATAACTCATCAGTGTATGTATGTTTGCTTGCTTTTGTGAAGCTTTTCTTCAGTGTTGTTATTCGCACTATTTCACCAATATTCAATGGCTGCTCGGCATCACATTTCTTTTCCTTTCTTAACATGAAGGCTATTAATTCCCCTATATTCTCAGAGTTCACATCATTTGGGGGTATATTGTTAAGACTTCCATGTGGGAAGTTGTTATAACTTTCGATAATATCTTGGTATACTCTAGTCCAGTTCTCATTCGAATAATAGGTCATGAATTTCATCAATTTATCTCAAAATTTTCTATGAAAACGTTCTACAAAATTGGCTTTTATTTCAGGGCTGCTTGTTAGTATATGATTTATTGAGTGTGACTTTAGTAAGCTATTGAACTCGCCTCTAAACTCATTACCATGATCACTTCTTATTGATTGTGGAATAGCTTGTTGCAGAATTTTTTCAAAGGCTTGTGATGTGGTTTTTGCACTTTTATTTGTCATTGCCTGTCCATAGGCCTTGCGGTAGAACACATCAACAACCATTAAAATATAGCGATTCCTGACATTCTTATTCTGAAACTCTCTCAAGTCTAACAAATCTGCATCCCACAATATATTTGGCCCAGCTACAATGATTGATCGGCGCTGAAACCGTTTTTGAATAGGTTTATGTAACTGATGAGTGAATTGATTTCTCAAAAAGGATTTTATCAGTTTTGGTGATTTCTTTGATACTAGCTGCAACTTATTTTTTCCTGAAAACGCGCCAGCATTTTTTACATTAGCCCACTGCTTTTTAACACTATCCATTTTTATAATCTACTAGTACTTGTACCAATATTTATAACCATTCTTACGAAAAATGTTCCAAACTTTACAAAAAATGTTCCAAACTTTACAAAAATGTTCCAAACTTTACAAAAAACGTTCCAAACTTTACAAAAATGTTCCAAACTTTACAAAAAATGTTCCAAACTTTACAAACTTCCTATGTTATAACGTATAAGATGTGTTCCAAACTTTACAAAAAATGTTCCAAACTTTACAAAAATGTTCCAAACTTTACAAAAATGTTCCAAACTTTACAAAAAACGTTCCAAACTTTACAAAAATGTTCCAAACTTTACAAACTTCCTATGTTATAACGTATAAGATGTGTTCCAAACTTTACAAAAATGTTCCAAACTTTACAAAAATGTTGTACCCATTGCTCAATGTCCGACCCACACCACAAGGAGGTTGGCACAATGGTGGGTCATATTTTCAGTAATATATATTAAATCGTAGCTTCAGAACTCCTAACCACTTGCCCGGTTCAGAGGGATATAAGGCGCCCTGTTGCTACAATCAAAAAAGAAAAAACACTGAAAAATCAAAATTTAAAACCAGTATTATGGTTTCATATGTCTAGTGGGACTGTCGATATGCCACCCGAGAATACTTTTCTTTCAATGTATAGGTACAGCAGTCCCTGCTTCTCCTGGATGTACGTCCACATGTGATTATCCGGTTGCATCCTGAATCCTATGTTTCTACCTCCTTGTGCTTCATGAGAATCCAGCACATGAGTATACTGATCAAAGGACAACCGGTCTACTTTCTTCATTAATCCTTTACTGCTGATTTTCATCTTTTCGCTTAGGTCATCAACAGCAATATATGTTTTTGCAGCCAAACAGCACATACATAGCTGTTCCTCGAAACTCCTCTTTCAATAGACCAGGAGTTCGTTTTGTGGCCTTTGATGTTACAAACCACTTTTTATACACTTCCTCAAATTCGCCCTGTTTTTGAGCCTGGGCGTACAAGTGATGGGCACCCGAGAAACCCGTTTTTGGATCCTAATGTAATTTTTTAACTGCTTTATTCATTTTTTCAATGTACTGAAAAACTCTTATCTATATTTATACATGTCAACACGGCTAAACGCGCCTGGCGTGTTAAGCGTGATCATTGTTTATCTTTATTTAATCATTTACAGTACAGAAGTAACTTTGCGCATGATCGTATTCTCATACAAATTTTCCCACATATTTTTCGCATTTGCATTAAAATGACGCCACAATTCGTACAGTATTTCATTTTCGCGATTAACGACACGATCTTTTAAAAATAAGGCGAATGTCCAAAATGCGTTTTTGTCTTCGCTTTTTCTTTCTTCCTTGAAGGCTTCGTCCAATTGGCTCCAAAAACAGGTGCCTATATTCTGCACGTTACGGTTGCTGACGAATCAAATAGTTGCTCTTGCGATGAGTTTGTCGACAAAATGGTGGTAAGCTAGTTCGCCGGGTGATGCCATTTTTTATCTTTCTGCATAATACCCACCTCTTTTTCTACTCCTATTTATAGACTTTAGGCACTCAATTTCACCTTCTCGTCCCCAATCTCTTCTTCTATGTACCGCTTAATAACGCGACTGCCTGCCTCTTGCATGGCACGATTATACTCACAACATCTGGGGCACATTTGAAGATTCATGTACCATCTACCCCCATTAGTTTCAGAAAAATCTTTTTCTGATGAGTTTTTTGGCAAAAATAACACAATTGAACCATGAGAGCGTACATAGGCCGCTCTAAATTTCGCCCAAACATTTGAATGGGGGCCTGATAGACCGCCCATACGGCTTTTTCTCTTCTTCGACAAAAAGTCGTTTTTTCAGTTCCTTAACTTCTTCCATTTTTTCATTAAACTATTTTTTTAAATCTTTTTTCATATTTATAAACTTGAGTGGACACGTTCAGACACATTTTCAGTCGGCTATAAATAGGAGTAGAAAAAGGGGTGGGTATCATATCGTGGAAAATGTTGGTTCATGACGACTTAACGGATTATTGCGTCCAGCTGGTCAAGGATTACGTCAACAGGAATTCGAGGCGTCAAGATGCGACCTTCAAACGGATTCAGTTTGGCGCAGACGAAGCTGCCCAGCGGCACTTCATCAACCAGCCGTTCGATATTGACCCGGCGTCGGCGGAACAAGTCCATTTTGACGAATTTACTGCCAGAATTTTCAAACGAGGAATCACCATCGATGGCTTCTTCATACTGATCGGCTTTATGGGCCTGCTTGCAGACGTGCTTCGCAGGAATCGAATAAGCATCGACGTGATGGTTGACTCGTTCAGGCTTTACTTCCAAAACAATTTGAGCGCGTGGTTCGCAATCAATATGCTGCAATAAAAATTACGTCGGATTTATTGACTTATAATATAAACCCAACGGCCCTTTCAAGGGCCACCATATAACTAGAAGTGATTGGTGGCATTGTGCTTATACTTATAAATATGAATATATGCTCAATCTTTTTTGCTTGCAAGTATGGAGGATTGCATCGAAGGTTTACTGCTGACATTGAATGTTACTATATGTTTAATATTCTTGGAATTTATCATACTGCTATTATACAGAAATTATAAATAAGCATTCTTGTATCTATTGTAAACATGGATTCTGCAAAAACGATTTACGAACACTTTCTTTTTCATCTCGTTCAAAAAGTTCAAAAAAGGCGGCACACTAGTTTTTCCGATATCGAAAAACTGGGCTTTTATTTTTGGCCCAAACTTAGTCGTGCGTACCGTTACAAACTACAAACCGAAAACAGAGATGCATTCTGGTCATTCTCCTGTTTTTTAAAATTCAACGCTGAAAATGGCTTCTTTGAAAATCTCTGCGACTTATGGGACGAATTCAGCGACGAGGGCCGCAATTATTTTGCTCTGCTCTGCGAGCGGAACTTACTAGAGCCACATAGATAAGATATTTAAATAAAAAAGCGCAGCCCAGCAAAAACTCTTTCTTTACACTCACTTTACACCGGCCTGCCTTTCCACCATACTGTAACCCCTTCCCAGCTAGGCTTGCTGACAGGTTTGGGTATGTTTATTATAATTGATTATTAGTTATAAAAAATAAAATCTCCATAGAGGTACTTTACATCCATCCCTTTGTTGTCATCATCTGAAAAAAGCAGTGTAATCGACATACTGTAGGTTGCGCGCTAAAATTTTGTACATAACGCAGCTACCATTTATATAGCTTACCCTGAAAATTTAAGCCCGATCTGATCATTGGTTCTTGACTTATGACTATATCTGAAAGAGTGCAAACCAAATTTGGCATACTGTACATTACATGCTCATATCAATAGGATAACACATGCAACATATGCTTACCCTATTCTGAAAATTTGAGCTAAATACGCCATATCCTGAAAATCTGAACAAAATCTGGCCGGTGCTTCTAGAGTTACGCAAAAGTGTAAAGGTATGCTGGTATACTGTAGGTTGATCGTACATATTGTATACATAGCATGCCTTGCCTATATACATAATACTCTGAAAATTTGAGCTAAATCCGACCGTTGGTTCTTGACTTACACCTCTTCAAAAATAAGCCCCTGGGTTATAACCCCCTGGGTTATTGCATCCCATCCCCCTGGCCCTGGGCCCTTGGCCCTAGGCTGGCGCGCGCCCCCTCCCCGGGCAGGTCCGGGCAGGCCCCCAACCCTTTTGCGCCCTGGCACAACCTCGATTTTGGGCCAGGGCGCTGCTTCCGCCTATCTTATAACACTACAACGCTATAAGATATGCCTGCTAGGGTGGCAGGGTATACTACTAGAAACGATCCAAAGTGGCGGAATCGGGGTTCCCCAAGCAGGGCCCATCAGGGTCAACACCTCAAGCCCGTTTTCGTCAAAATTTCACTCATAGAAGGGGTTTCAGGGTACGCAAACGGGGTACACCATTATTCACATGTCAATCTGACCCCGCTTCCGTCGGGGGTTTCTCCGCCCTGGGGCAGTCCAAAGTGGCGGAACCGGCGTTCCCCAAGTAGTGCCAATCAGGGTCAAGACCTTTCACCCAGGTTCCGCCGCCTTGGACCACCCCCAAGGGGGAGAAATTCCCGACTGAACCGCGGTCAGATTTACATATGAATAATAGGGTACCCCGTTTCCGAGCCCTTGAACTCCCCTTCAGTTGGAGAAATTTTGGCGAAAATGGGGTAGGGGTGTTGACCCTGATAGGCCCTACTTAGGGAACCCCTGTTCCACCACTTTGGACTGCCTCCAGGGCGGAAACTCCTGACGGACCCAGGATCATGCTTCACATATGAATAATTGAGTACCCTGTTTCCGAGCTTCAGTTGTGAAAATTTTGGCGGAAACGGGGTTGGGGTGTTGACCCTGATGGGCCCTACTCGGAGAACCCCGGTTCCGCCACTTGGATCGTTCCGTTCCCGGTTCCGGCTTTTACCCATCGTTTCCGTTTCCGGCTTTTGCCCATCATTTCCGTTTCCGGCTTTCTTACCCTTCATTTCACTTTCCGTTTCCGGATTTTACCCACACCCTCACATCTTTTCTCTGTGACGCCAAAGTTTTTTTCATGAAGCAGTGGGTGCTTTTGTTCCAAATGTCATTCAAGGTCGGTCGGTGGGCGACCCGTAGGTGAAAACGCGCATTCCTTGCAAAGACTTTTGTTTTCATCTTTATTATATGCAAAATAATCATGAATTTCGCCGAATTTTGAGTTTGATATATTTCAAGATTCACTGTTTAAAGCGCTAAACAACAAAAAGCGCGTGAATAACATTAGAGAAAAACAAATCTGCAGTAATTACACTAAATAATAATTTGTGAATTAAAGATCAACTTGAGGATCATAGTCCGTAGTCCGGACCATGATCCTAAAGAAAGACTATGATCCGGTAGTGCACTACGGTTTTGAAAAGGACTAGTCCTTACAGTCCGAGGATCATAAGGACTAGTCCTGGACCACGATCCAACAGTCTTTAGTCCGGACTTTTGCCAACGCTACACGCACCTCTAGACTTATCAAGGTCTAGATCGATAATCTAGTCATCATTGTGGAGATAACAAAAATGAATAAAAATACATATTTCTGGTAGCCAAAAGCATGAGAATTTCAAAAATATCATTAAGTATTGCACAAAACTGAAAAAAATTGAAAAAAACGTATTTGAACATTCAAAAATATGTAAGAAATACGATCTGCAACTTGCGCAACACATGTTATAAAATCAATAAATCAAGCTTTTCTAATAAAATAAAGGTCAATAAGTTTTCTTTTGCTCAATAAAACATGTGTTGCAGTAAGAAAAGGGGGAACTGAGGAGCTTTCCACATAAGACTTTATGGCCTTACAGTAAATTGCAAAAACAGGCAACTAGATCACAGGATCTAGAGCTCGGTAAAAGTAGGGTTAAAAACTAGTGTTTTTCGCGCAAAGGTGCGGATTTAGAAGAGGCGGCCACCCCTGGCGTCAAGAGTAGTTTGGCGCAACAGAGATTAATCTGTATTTTTGGATGATTTTAGCCATTTTTATCAAGATTATTCAAATGTTTTCTGGCGCTTCGCGCCTGGTATTACTGACTAGAAAAGAAAAATGCTCCGAATGAACAAAAAAGGCGAATATACTTTGGATTATGGATTATCAGGGATACAAAAGGAGGGAGTAGGAAAAAGCAACCATCATAATATGTATATTATACGCCTAAAGCAGCAAAATCTTTTAAAATCAGACTTTCTCTGAGCGTCGCGATAAATCGAAGTATATTCTGCCGCCTGCAGATTGAATTAACCTATTGAACCAAAAAACGATTCAAAAAGCAGAAAGTTAGTCATGCAGTAGCTATGGGATATTAGATGGAGTAAACTAGGAGCGACCATACATAGGTGGACAGCGCCAAAATTCTGGGAGATGGCGCAAAATCTTTCAATGGTCAAAAAATTGGCTTTAGAATGGTAGTATGGCGAAGAACACCGTTTTTCAACGTTCCTTTCTAGCACTATTTATTTGCATCAAGAAAATCACGAAAAAGAAAAAAATTAAAAATTGGAATTCTGGGGAGGGGTATTTCGGTTTCTGGGGGTTATTCGGTCTTCTGGGTGGGGTGTATAACCCCCCGCAACCTTCCCCCTCACGACTAAATGTGGGAGCGACTTTGCAAGTCAATTGAATGAAATAGCAAACATCGATGCATTCAAGACATCAAAGAAATAGTTGATTTACAGCAGTAGGAAACGCTTAAGCTTACATGAAACAGATGATATGTAGGTACGCTTGCATGCTCCCAACGATTGTGAGCACTAATCAATTGACGATAAAAAAATAAAACATCTTCAAATACAATCGTTGTTACTTTTCTAAATTTGATGATACTGAAGCAAGTGAGCGTTACACTTTTTTAGAAACACAGGGTGTCCCAGCTAACTAATCGCGATTTCGTTTTATCCTAGTTTTTTTAATTCTGAATGAATTTTGTTTAAACTCCAGCAAAATACAGCAACATTAGAACTTTATTGTGACAAAATTTTGTATTCATTACTTAAGTTTTAGACCTCAACATGAGTACCACTATTTTCAACAATTTTGTACAATCTTTCACGATATTCAAACAAAGTTTTCATTCTCATTTCATACGTGATTTCATCAAATGCCGCAACAATTCTATTTTTCAATTCGTCGATATAGTTGTAGGTCGTGTGGTGTAAACTTTGGATTTTATAAATCCCCAGAGGAAAAAATTGCAGGGGGTCAAATCAGGCGATCGTGGTTGCCATGGCATCGTAGGTGATCCGCGACCCATCCATCACTTACGTAAGCTATCATTAAGCCAATTGCGAACATTTCTGCCCCAATGTGGCAAGGCCCCGCCTTGCATAAAAGTGATGTTATTTTGAATTTGGCGGCGTTCCAATTCAGGATAAAATTGGGTCTGTAGCATTTCTAAGTAGCATTCACTGTTGACAGTTTCATCAAAGAAATAAGGATCACCTACGATGCCATGGCCACCACGATCGCCTGAAATGACCCCCTGCGATTTGTTCCTTTGAGGATTTATCAAATACAAAGTTTACACCACTCGACCTGCGACTATCGACGAATTGAAAAATCGAATTATTGCGGCATTTGAAGAAATCACGTATGAAATGAGAATGAAAACTTTGTTGGAATATCTTGAAAGATTGCACGGCATTGTTGAAAATAGTGGTGCTCATGTTGAGGTCTAAAAGTTCAGTAATGAATATAAAATTGTCACAATAAATTCTAACGTTGCTGCTATATTTTGCTGAAGTTTAAGCAAAATTCATTCAGAATTAAAAAAAATTAAGATTAAACGAAATCGTGAATAGTTAGCTGGGACTAGTGTTGTAAAAGATATCTTTATCTTCATCTTGACGATTTTTTATCTTTATCTTTATCTTTATCTTTTGGAAAAATCACAGGCTATCTTTATCTTTATCTTTATCTTTTTGATAGGAATTCATCTTGCAAAAAAGATAAAGTAAGTACATAAGTTAGCATGTAATCTAAAACGCAGGTTTGACGTGAAATACATTTAGAAGCCTTCAAGTTTTACTGATACAAGAAAAGAAAACAAAACGATTGTTTAAACCCTATGGCGAGCGGCCCAAACTAATGTCTGTATATCAACCTAAGTAAGCGGAAGTGATACCAATCTAAGCGGGAGTACTACTACTAGCACCCACGTAAATCTAATTCCAAGCCTGGAGAACATAGAGAAGTTAAAAAAAATCAATAACTGTTGCGACTATACTTTGTACAGGCGCACAAAGCAGGTTTTTGATGCTTGTGAAAAGAAAGAAGTGACTTGCTGTCTGCCAGTAGTAGTGGTACGTGAGTCAGTCAGATACCGCGGCAAAACCCCAATCCTACATTTATGTATGCTTAATACCTATCACCTCTTTGATCTCAGGTGCAAAAATTAGGGCACTCAGTTGGCTGCTTTACATCACACACTCACGTTTATTGCATTTCACAAACATCATTCTCCTGGGTCCAGGCGACCATATTTACGTACATATGTACACTTTATCTTTATCTTTATCTTTTTGGTTCCTTTATCTTGCAAATTATCTTTATCTTTATCTTTCTTAATTGTTTATCTTTATCTTTATCTTCTAAATTTCAAAATTTCAACTTTATCTTTATCTTTTACCTTGCAAATAAAATCCCTATCTTTTACAACACTAGCTGGGACACCTTGTACATTGATTTTTGCGTTGATTAGAGAATGTCTGATTTTTAACAGTTTTGCTACCTCAGACGTATACATTGGTAGAATTTTCCTAATGTCCTCCTTTTTACATCCTTAATAATCCACAATCCCAAGTATATTCGTCTTTTTTGCTCCATCGGAGCATTTTGCTTTGCTAATGCTCTACTTTTAATTAACATGATTTGAGTAAATCAGTGAGAGCACATATACGGTAACATGCAACAGTAATGACAGAAGTCGAAGAAAACGAAATACAATATCATTCTGAATATCAGCATTATCTTTTTTGAACAAAATAACCTGCTTTCAGCATAAAATGTACGAAAATATTGGGTGTAAAGAACATTTACGCTCAGATTCGAAATCCTGACGTATTTGAAACATTTGAAAAAATAAGCCTCTGCAACGCTGTGAAACTATATTTGATTTTCAATGTAAACGTGACATAAATAGACCTTACGTAACATATTCCGAAAAAATTCACGTTTTGCTACGCTCTGGAAGTAAAATAAATTATTTAGTGTAAACTACACATTGACAATAAATGAATAGTGCAAACTTTACACAACTACTGTGTGTAGAGAAAACTTACAATCACATTCGTAATCCTGACGTTACGCGATACATTTTGAGAAAAAAATTAAGCTTCCGCAGGGCTGTAGAACTGGAGTTAATTTTGCAGTGTAAACTTTACACAACCAAAGAGTGTAAAAACAGATTTTAGTCGGGTACGTCATTCTGATATTACTCTGATATGACGATCAACATTTATGAAAAAATAAGTCTCTACTATGGTCTGAAGACAAACAAATGTAAGATGTAAAGCACTTTTCACCACCGTTGAGGGTTAACAGTGTTAATCACTGGCTTATCATGTTTGATTTTTGCGACATTTTTGGACTTGAGATCATGTCTAGACTCATAACCGGTGAAGTTGGCAGAAAAAGCCTGACGGAAACATGTTTAACACACCCAATTTTTGACTTTACAACTCCCTCTTTAAAAGCCAAATATTGATGTAAAGAAATGCAATTTGCTGTGATGTGTACCCTCTCCGACCTATCCCAACTTCTAAACGGAGAAAGTGGCGAACAAAATAACGGACTAAAACGTATTTTTTCCATCCAGCACATTGAAAACTGTTTGTGCCAGTTTGTAACCACTGAATCGTAGTACGTTTTTATTTGGAAAACTTCTCTTCCGCAAAATATTTGTGATATTAACTAATCAAAATGGCGGAAAAACTTTTTCGCTTATTTTACACCCCTGATTTCTAACTTTACACCCCGTAAATAACTCAATAATGCGTTTTTTAAACGCGGTTGGCCTCAACGTGTAGCCCTTAGAAGGTAATTTATTTGTGCCATATTTGGGCCAATCTTTTTTATACTATCCACTAGAGTGCAAAGTTCAAACCTCTAGAACCAACTCCGTATTGAGTGTAAAGAAGTTTTCTGGTTAGCAGAAAGTAGCGGTTAAGCCGTAGTACATTTCTATCAGAAAAAAAATTATGTGACTGATAACCGGAGTTGTTGGCAGACATCAAAAAGGCAAAAACGCAACCTTAATCTGACTTTAAAACAGCAAATTTTTACACTCTTTACACTACCCCTCGAGAACTAATGCGAAATTCGAAAAACAAAAAAGCACGTTTTTAGATAATTTCATTTTCTAAAATTGTATGCTATTGAATTGTAAGAGTTTGTTTTTGTTTTAACCATACGTGTGCAGCAAGAAAATTCTGGGGGGTGCAAGATTTTTTGAAGGTCAAAAAATGGCCTTAAAAATGGTGGTATGGCTAAAAAACACCATTTGTCGACGTTTCTCATCAAGCACTATCCATTGGCATCAAAAAAATTCGAAAAAAACGAAAAAATTTTCCAAAAATTGAATTCTAAGGGGGGGGGGGTATTTTGATTTCTGGGGGTTATTTTGGTTTTCTGAAGAGGGGGTGCATACCCCCAAACCCCCTCGCCCAGGTGTGGTCATAACGTTACGCCAAAACTATAAACACTTATTACAGGCTGAGTATCGGGTGTCAAGAAAAAACAAAAAACATCGGCATGGACTTTATTTGTTGTCTTTCTTATAAAAACCCGCATCTTCTAGATGTGTCCCATTATAGCTGAGGTACCCGAGTATATATTATCGCTACACTCTAAAGCGCTGCCTGTTATTAATAACGTTTTCTGACTTTTTTGACGTTTAAAAACTTTGTGTTTTCGTCAGCAGGGTATGTAATTTATGTTAAGAACAAGGATTTTTAGGTTTAAGTTATTTTTCGAGCATAATTTCAATGCCCTGTGTTTTAAACTTACAAAATTTTATTCAATTTTTTTCGGATTACAAATGGTTCTATCCATCAAAAGACGGAAAAGCGATACATCAAACAAAATTAACAGATTTTCGGACAATTTTTGACACTATCGCGAAAATTTTTAGTTTCGATCCATGCCAGAAAATCCAGCATCTGCGAATGGTGGGTACTATAGGTTGTGCCATGGCCGCCTTTATAGACGGGGCCGGTACCAGGGCCTCGCTGGGGCTTGTACAATTCTATAAACACTATGCTTACCGAGGTTTTATCTTGCATCCATAGTATGCCTGTATGTGCATACATATGTACACATAACATGTCAGTATCATTATTATGAGCAAATAGACAATGCTTCAATCGACACCAAACGGTACATGAATAACCAATAAGGATTAAAAGACAAACAAGACACCAGATTACTTGAAAAATCATTCGCTTAATGTTGGAAATGTATATTATGGAGATTTAAATAATAGAGTATGAAAGCTCTCAAGAAGATAGTGATAAACAATACGTGACATTAGTGAACCACTCCAGAATTGAAGACTAACCCTGCTCTTTTGCAGCGAATGGGCCAAGATTAATAAAATATCACATGTGCAACAGACAAACGATTCTTCTTGTACGGTAAAATAGACTTGTCTAACCCTAGTCACGTATGAACGTACGTCGAACTGATAAAAACAATTTCACGAGATCCGCGGAGCAGAGATCCGGAGCATTTTAAATGTTTTTTAGTTTGAAAAAAAATCGGCCAAATGTGCTCCAGTATATAACAAAAATCATTACTTAAGCTAAACTTTTCAAAAAATAGGTATTACATCAAATTATCTCAATGTTCACTCCAATCTAAGTAATATTGGATTAGGTACCTGAAAAAAAAACAAAACGTTAGTCCAAGCTCCAATTTACTGTTTTTCATTAATTTTTTCGCCTTCTCTTTGAAACTAACAACCCTAGGCCCTGTTGCATAAAATTTTTTCATAAGTAATAAGTGTACTTCGAATTCATAAGTAAATAAGTAAAATCCTGTTGCATAAAAAAAATAAGTAATAAGATTGTTAATTCATAAGTGTCTTATAAGCGAATTTTCATAAGTGTTTTCAGATTCCGTTGCACAACAATTATATATAAGTCTATAAGACTATAGGCGATTTACTTAAAAAAAACAAAAATTTTTCAATAATCTCCCGAGACCTATGAAACTAAGTCTTCTATTCAGAAGCGGATTTAGGGGGGCGGGGGCGGCCGCCCCCCCCCATTAGCCCAAAAAAATGCGCAAAATTAAGGATTTTTGAGCGATTTTTAGCGATTTTCGGGGTTAAAATCGGCTAATTTTTCCGCCCGAAGTCAAGGTTCCGCCCCCTTAGAGGGTACCGCCCCCCCTTAGGGAAAATCCTAGATCCACCACTGCTTCTGTTATGTTGAGTTTTTGCGATGTTGTTTGGTAGCTCTAGTGAAAGTGATAATGAACATTTCCGTGCACTTCTTGCGCGAAAAACATATTTTTTCGTCCAAGAATAAACTTTGATCGCATCCCCAGTAAAAATGTATCGAGCTTTCGTTTGACATATGATCATGTATCCTTTTTGGTCTATAATTTAGCAAAATTTATTGAACACACCGCAAAACGTAATTTTTCTATATCTACGGAGAAACAAATACGATTGTCTTTGCGATTTTGTCTTCCAATGGCAATTTTCAGTTAGCGGGAGATGCGCTTGGCATTCACAAGTCAACTGTTTGCCGAACACTGCATAATTTTGTGGAGGCTTTTAATGACAACACAGTTAAAGAATGGATCAAATGGCCCCAAAATTTTCGTGCGATCAGCGATAAATTTCAGAATATTGCTAATTTACCCTGCGTCATTGGTTGCGTAAGGGACCCATTGTGAAATTATTCGACAAAAATGGATGAAAATCTGCACCTACTAAACCGTCATGGCGTATATATGTACATTCCATAAATGTAATGCTCGTCTATGGGCCTGGCATGAAATCTTATTATGCGTCCGCTAAGTGGCCTGGTTCGGTTCATGACGCTCAGATATTTCGTAATAGTTCTTTAGCACAACAATTCGAAAATCATTGGCGTCCCAGGTATGTGAACATCATTGCACGCATACGTGGGCAGCAAGAAAATTCTGGGAGAAGGGGATGCAAGAGTTTTCAAAGGTCGAAGCCAAAAATGGTGGTATGGCGAAAAACGCCATTTTTCGGCGTTTCTCATCGAGCACTATCCATTGGCATCAAAAAAATTGCGGAAAAACGAAAAAATTATAAAATTGAATTCGTGGGGGTATTTTGGCTTCTCGGGGGGGGATTACCACCAAATCCCCCTCATGTCCAGGTGTGATTGTACGATGTTCCTCATGCCCAGTGTCAGTTTCCATTATCTTAAGAAAAATTTTTACGAACCGCTTTTATTAATGAATCAATCCCGAAAGTCACGACATTGAGACAAAATAATCGGGCTTTTTATGCCCAAAATGTTCTGTTTTAAAATTTGTCAAACATCCCTTACATATATAGGCGTAGGGAACTCTCTGATGGGAGCCTGGATCTCCTCAGAAATTTGAAAACAAAGGAAGAAAAGGAAAGAAAAGGGGAAAACGAGGAAAGAAATGCACTAGATGACTTTTAATGCCATTAAGTCCATTCTTGGCCAAAAAATACCAATTTTTTTTATTTTTAGACGGGAAATGATGATAACTGATTGAAAACGCTTAAAAACAAGTTTTTAATACTTATTTTGTGTTTTCACTGATTTTTAGACGTTTTTCGGGAAAAGTTTTCGGCGGACCCCTATCAGCATTTCTTGCTACCGATGCGTGTGCCCAATCCAACACACCTCCCTGCTCTTGTTTTTGTACGCAATTAATTACAGTAATCACGTTTGACATTACTTACTGTTTTTTTCGGAGCTATAAAGATCCAAAAAGTCTTTCAACGGACATTTTCTTTGTACCCTCTGTTTTTTGTACAAGGTCCCTTTGTATTTGCAATTAAGGTATCAAAATCTATGTAACATTTTGTACAGTTAAAAGTGTTTTTTACACTAAGAACATCAGCTTAAACATTTTTATTGTTTTTTTAAGCGTTTCTATTCATTTTGCATTTTTATGATCAAAAATATAGTTTTTGGTAAAGATAAGCATCTACCGATTTGGCCAAATATTAATTTTTGCTGAATAATATTGTATGTTCCATGTGTCTTTTCTTATTTTGTTTGATTATAAATATTAATTCGATATATGTTACTGGTACAATGAACATGCAAAATGGAAAAATACAATTTTTCAAAGTGATCACTTTTTTGCTCCATAGTGCATAACGCTCGGTCTTGCCAAACAAAACGAACATTCATTAACTTGCACACTTTTTCGAGTTCGATTAGGTTAAAAAAGGTAAAATGGAAACCTATCACATGGTGTAAAAGCTGAAAATTTTGCGATTTTCCAATTTCTTACTGAAAATAACAACAATTTAATATGCTAAAAAAGTGCAAAAACACATTCAGTTTTAAATATATAAGCAAGTATAAACTTGACACAAAGTGCCAAAAATGTTGCTGTTTTTATCGCTTTTAAACAAAACATTACTAATTTGACGTTAAACCTTGTTTTTGATACGATTTAAGTTAAAAACTGATGAATAATCGTTGATTCGGCGCGAAGCGCTAAAAATGTTGCCAGTTTTCTCGTTTTCAGGCAAAAATTGAACATTTTTTGTGACTGTCAAAAATTTTTTGTATTCAAAAAAAACCTAATCTTATCCAACCGAATTATTTTACGCAGTGTGCAATGACTGCGTGAAAAATGAGCTCCTCGTTTAATGCCTAATTATCAGATATTTGGCACAAATCATAACAAAAAAATTTTAAGCATATAAATTTCACAAATTTTTGGCGTGTAGAGCAGAAAAATTTTCAAAATGGTGCAATTTTGTATGCTAAAAAAGCCGAAAATTATATTTTGTTCAGCAATACGGCTTGAAGCGCCGCGAATTTTTCAAAAATTTTGCTTTCTTTCGGAGCAAAATCTGTAATTTTTTGACAATTTTTATATTATTGTGCAATGAAATGAGCTAAAGATTTCAGTTTTTGAAGTATTTTACGAAATAGTTACCAAAATTGATCGCCGCTTTACATCGTACAACTGCAATAATGAAGTTTTGAGTTTTTGTAATCAAAATTGCTCATTTTTTTAGTCAAAAACATGACAATTGTACAAAATTTTTTCGGTGTTTCAGCTCTGATAAACTGCAATTATGCAGTTCTTGATTGAACTACAGTCAAAATATTCATTGTGCATATAAAAACAACATAACTTTTCACCTTAAGCTGCTACGCATCTACACGGCTGACATATTGGAGCAGTCTTACCTGACTTCAGGCTGTTGATTGGTCATCTGGTACAAGTCAATTGATCCTTTATCTGCAGTTGGTTGGTCAGTCGCTTGTCACTGGTTAGTCCGGTAGCATAAGAGTGCGGGATGTCAAGGGAGGAAGACTAAACCTGATGGTTCCCTTCCCCAAGGCCACTCCTTCCCTAGGACAGCTGCCTTCCTCTTGGCTGCTCCCTTCCCTAGACTACTCCCTTGTTCTAATGCTATTACCTCCCAAAGGATATATCCACCAAACATACATAAATTCAAACGATCTACCTTGTTCCTCCATCATGTTGCATCTGGCTAGTACGGATATATGGCCTGATGTATTAAAGAAGGAGATTAGCAAATAAAATGCTCCGATGGAACAAAAAGGTGAATTTACTTGAATTTCTCCAGTGTTAAGGATGTAAAAGGAGGCGACTAGGAAAAATTTCCGTATATGCGCAGGAGCCACAGAAATGTGCTTAACAATTAGATCCCCTAAACAACGCAAAAATCGTAGTATATTCTGCGGCCTATGCGCGTTTCTGCAGATTTTCCGCAGTAATTTCCATTAAGATGGCGAGTATTTTGATAACTTTATTTTGGAAAATTTAAAGAAATCTTTTATGGCTTTTCATGCAAACTATTAAGTTGGCCATGTAGGTGTGAAGTTTACACCTTTATCTTTTACGCCAGAGTATTACGGAAGGTCAATATTTCATGAAATAAATAATACATTGATTATTTAATAGTCATGAAAGTGTCTTCATTGCTATTTTGCGAAACACTTAAAAACGTTTTGTGACTACACCCTCATTTTCACAGGCCGCAGAATATACTCGATTTTTGCGTTGTTTAGGAAAAGTCTAATTGTTTAGCGCATCCCCATGGCTCCTGCGCATACTGACAAATTTTCCTTAGTCCCCTCCTTTTACATCCTTAAGGATAAAGTAATTCAAGTATATTAACCTTTTTTGTTCCATCGGAGCATTTTTTTGCTAGTGCACATATATACCTAAACTTAGTATTGTTTTGCTAAGGAAGACTCTCGCAAAAAGATATCGTTTCGTTAAGGACGGCTCGTAAAAACACATCTTTAATGATATTTTTCCTAGCCCTATAACACACACAGTAGGTAGATCTGTAACACAACTTTTAACAAATCTAAAGAACTTTCATCGACAATAAGCCAACATCAGATTACGATATATCATATCAATGCAAAAATCACAAATGTCGGCTGATTGTCAGTGATGTACCCACTTACTTATGCTCAAACTTTGAAACTGTCTATGTACAGGTGAAATCAAGAATACATGCGCATAAGGGTTTAGGGATACCGTCGAATAGAAAAATGAAAAATTTTGCGGGGAAAATGTGGCACAATGATGGCTAAAATGGACTTAAATTGAAAATTTTCTTCGAAAGTGTTTGAATTTGACCAGAAGCGGAGCAACAACGTAGTTTTAACACTATTGTAGCGCTTATATCAGTTTTTAAGGTAAACCAAAAAAGCTCAATTTTTGACCCCGGCCTGATCGTCCATGTAATTTGTGTTATGCAGTATTTAAACGTAATTTTTCATTACATAACATGTGATTATAGTTTTCGCGTGCTGATCGTAAGTGGGCGGCACCGAAATTTGAGGGAGTGCACGATTTTTCATAGGTCAAAAAATGGCCTTAAAAATGGTGGTAAAGCGAAAACAAACATTTTTCAACGTTTCTCATCAATTGGCATCAAAAAATTGTGAAAAAACATAATACATCTTCAAAATTTTAATTTTTAGGGTTATTTTGGTTTCTGGGGAAGGTACTTTGGTTTCTGGGGGTTGCATACCCCCTAAACCCCACGCCCACGTGTGATGCTGACTATAGGTGGACAACACCGAAATTCTGGGGTATGCACATTTTTTACAGGTCAAAAAATTGTCTTAAAAGTGGACGAAAAAACATCATTTTTCAGCGTTTCTCATCGGGCACTATCCACTGGCATCTAAAAAACGCTAAAAATCGAGAAAAAAATTTCAAAAATTGAATTCTGGGGGGGTATTCGGCCTTCTGGGGATGCACCCCACGCCCACTGTGTGACGCTGACTGCATTATGTAACTTGTTAATATGGATAATTTTGTCATTTGGTTGCATTAGTGACGCTCACATCTGGGTGTGGAAGGTTTGGGGGTATGCACCACACATGGGCGTGGGGGTTTGGGGGTATGCACCCCCAGAAGTTGAAATACCCCCCTCCCCCCAGAAATCAAAATCCCCCCAGAAAAATTTTTTTTGCTTTTTTAGCAATTTTTTGATGCCATTGGATAGTGCTCGATGAAAACGTCTAAAATGGTGTTTTTTTCGCCATACGACCACTTTTAAAGACCATTTTTTACCTTTAAAAATTTTTCAATCCCCCAGAATTTTGGTGCTGCCCTAGTGATCGACCGGGGCCCCGGCCCCGGCCCTGTAATCCCGGCCATTTTTCAGCATCCCGGCCCCGGCCGGGCAAAGTCAAAAAATGGCCGGGGCCGGGAGAAATTTAGTGTAATTCGTATTTTGTACAGGCTGTGATACTGGCACTTATTTATCAATGAGCAAGTGTTAATTTTGAGAACTGTACTGATTAGAACATATGTATACTTACTTAGTCCTTGTTATAACTTTGTTACTGTGTATAAATGAGCTTTTACTGAATGAATGTTCAGGAAAATCTGCATGTTTTCGATTCCTCCATTAAAGTTACCTATTTAAACTAAATGCTACTTTTAACTCATTCATTCATAGCTATGGCTAAAAGATTTAGAATTGACAAATACGTTCTATTTCTAGCTGGAAATTGTACGTTTTCAACAAACTATTTTTACAAAAAACACTTTTACATTTAATGGAATGGGAACCGCGTGCTTTAAAACGCGTTTACTTGTGTAATAGTTATCAGGATGGAGATTAATTATAGGCGAATGTAAACTATGCTGCAGAATTGCGTCCGATCCGATAAACTAAATATGTCTCAAATAGTTTCCTATGGTCCAGAGTTGAGGGAGGGGTGAAATCCCAAATTGGAGGACCAGAAAATTAAGTGGTGGACTATTATTAGCCGACTCTATTTCGTTGTACGAGCTTCTTGTGCTTGTACAAAGATCTCCGAAAAGGTCTTTATATGAGCTAACAAATTTTTGTAGCTATATTATGTAAATATATTTTTAAACATACACATTTTCGTATACTATCAGTATGTGACAGTGTTTTTTTGTACAATGTACCTTTGTATATACATGAACAAAGATGGTCCCCAAAAGACTTTGTACATTTTGTACACACAAATCTTTGGTTACTATAATATGGTACTGTGGCGATTTTAGTGTGGTAAAACAGGGTCTTTTGACTTTTGATTGTATATTTTAGCTAATTTCTGGGTTTCTAACGCCAAAAATTACTGAAATTGTCTCAAAAGGGCTCGAGGCGCCTAAAAATTTGACATTTTTACGATTCTAAATACAAATTTTGCCATTTTAAAGATATGTAGGACAGACAATTTTTCATATCAGAGCGCAGCGCCGAAAATTTTTCGGAATTTTACACCTTTTTACAGTTTTTATCTTCCTAAAAATCTTTGTACATTTACAAAGATAGTCCTGAAAAGTCTTTGTACATTGGGAAAAATCTTTGGCGAGTACAAAAAAACACTGTTTTGTACATGCAAAGTTTTGCATACTTTAATATGGTACAGTAACGATTTCAGTGTGGTAGAACATAGTTTTTCGACCTTTAGTGGTGTATTTGGCTAATTTTTGGGTTTCTGAATATTTGACATTTTTCCACTTTTCCATTCTAAGCGCAGTGTTGCTTATTACAAGATTTAATTCACATATTACAATTTTTGTAATATTTCTGATTTTGTAGTACAAGTTGTTTTAGCTTTCTCAGTCGAGTTTTATGTGTGAATTCCATCAAAAGCTCATAAAAATTTCGGCACTTCTCGCCGATGTAATATTATCAACTAAATTCAGGCCGAATTATCACATTTAGAAGTACGGTCTTTTTGTATTCGGCGAAGATTTTCGCTGATGTACAAAGACGTTTCAGGACCGTCTTTGTACATGTACTAAAGATTTGAAGAACAAAAACTGTAAAAAGGTGTAGAATTCCTTATTGCGAATGCTACCTTTTTAAAGATTTTCAGGGGGTAAGCGGCTGCAAAATGGAGCCGCTTACCCTTCTTCCCCTGAAAATGGCCGATAAATATACATGTGACAGGGGGTTTTGGCCATCCCTCATCCATGCTTTGAAGCCCCGAACTTCCTTGGAAGTCAGAAAATATTTGACCACCCTCCCCCATTTTTTTGGCGAAAACCTGCACTTTTTTGGCTATTTTTATGTGTTTTTACCATTTTTGATCTAGTCGCTAACCCCCTCCTTCTAAAAATGGCGAGGGACCCCTACCCTAGATTTCCAGCCGTTAAATATATATTGAGGGACCTTCATAAAATTTTAAGCGATTACATGCATGTTTTATAGTGATAGTCTATCTATTTACTCTAGCTCACATTCTAAAATGATCTATCACTTCGTGAAATTCTAATAGTTAGGTACACTTTTGCCATACTAAAAAATTAAGTTCAAAAAATTCAAATGGTTTTCACCAAAAATCGTCTGACAGTGACTTGTGATCTTGGACCCTGAGGGGGTAATACCCCTCCCCCTTATGGGAATGTGTGATGTCTCATTTATTACATTTAATACCTATTGCATCCAATTGCTACAGCAGCAGTAGCAGTAGCGAAGATTCAAATGGTATAGAGTGTGCTAATAGCAGCGACATAGACTTTATTGATGATTCAGACAATGAAACACTGGACTAAATTTGTTTCTTAGGGCATGAATAGTAATAAAACTTGATATGAAAAGGCGCACCTAACTTTGCGCTTGTGATTTACTACTGAATGGAGCAGTCGCTCATTATTTCTTTTCCTATGCCCACCCCAAGTATAAGTCATGCAATAATATTTTTCTTGTCTGACCCCGGCCAGCCCCGGCCCCGGCCAAAAAAGTCGCCCCGGTCGATCACTACTGCCCACCTATGGAATGCATCCCCACAAACCAAAATACCCCCAGAAATCAATTTTTTAATTTTTTGTTTTTTGCAATGCTAGATTGGAAACGTTGAAAAATAGTGTTTTTTGCGCCATACCACCATTTTTTAGGACCATTTTTTGACTTTTGGAAAATCCTACATCTCAAGAATTTTGGTGTTGCCCACATGGTCACAACTAACGCCCCACAATCGGTTGGGGCCCAGCTGATTTCAAGCCTTTTCCAAGTAATTTTTAATAAAAATCCAACATTTTTTCAATTTTTTTATCCGGTAGGATTCTGGTTCGGTTGGAATTTGGTTGGGAAATAATTTCCACGGACGTCAAAGCTACAACGCTACTGTTTTCCACGCGCCTAAATTAACAATGCCCGTCAGTTGGCCTCCCTGTCACACAATATGGGCAACGCCAAGGCGAGCGGGTCAATCATACTATACAACGCTTACCTATATGTGTACCTACTTGTTTTTATTCGATGGGGCTGTGTATCGGGTAGGTCATCTGGTGCATTTCGTATGAGTTAGACAAAATAACCAATTGCGTGGTCTTAATTGATTCATAGGCATAAAACGAGCTCGTTTACCACACATATGCATGTCATTTGTGCCTTTTGTTCAAAATATTTAAATTATAACGATGTGGAAGGTGCGGTTGCATTATTTCAATTAGAGCGACTAATGCGCATTGTTCCCTACATATTGTAGCTTTCTTCACCCATCTAAAAGTATTTCTTATTTTTTCTTATCTAGTTAAGTTACATTGTACGTTCGATATTTACAGAGATAGCTATGTATTTTTTGGCCATTGAAATATTAATCTGAATTATATTATGCTATCTTTTCAATCCGGGAAACTAATGTCATCTTTACTGTAGCACTCGACAAAACCCATGCACGATGCAGTTTGGAGCAAATATACAGAATAGGTAGCATAGGTGGGCAGCACCGAAATTCTGGGGGGAGGGTAAAAAATTTTTGGAGGAATGAAAAATTTTCAAAGGTCAGAAAACGGTGTTAAAAGTGGTCATATGGCGAAAAAACACCATTTTTCGACGTTTCTCATTGAGCACTATCCAATGGCATCAAAAAATCGCTAAAAAGCAAAAAAATGTTCAAAATTTGAATTCTGGGGGGTATTTTGATTTATGGGGGTATTTAAACTCTTTAAACTCCTGGGGGTGCATACCCCCAAACCCCCATGCCTACGTGTGATAGGTAGCCGGAGAGGGAGGAAAAAATCGGAGATAGAATCAACATTCTGAATGAAACCGCCTGGAAAACGAAATACGCAATAACCGTATCACACGAAAAATTCCAGCTATGTATATAGGAGTAGGAATTGAATCATATACTTGGCCATCCTTTTTTCTCATATATTTATTACAGCGAGTGCGAAATTTCTGTCCTCCCTCCCCACGGCTATAACGGCACACATCTGGGAGATGCGGTTTTTTTAAAAGGTAGATAATAAAAAAACTTGGACAACCTTTTTGTTTACACTCAATACCGAGCTAGTCGTGAGTGTGTAAAGTGTAAACCGAAACATCAAATAATCTGCGTAGGGCCAATTTAAAAAAAATGTCTTCCCTGATTAGTAGTTTACGAGTCTGGTCTTAAAATCTCTTTGCACTCATTAGTTGTTGTACAGGAGTGTAAATTAGACGGTTTTTTACTGTTTTCATGTGCGCACGCATATCTAACTCAGTTTTACATTCTATGCAGTCTGATTGTTTTAAAAAAGGTAGATTGTTATAAAATCTAGGGGCCTTTTTTATTTTTTAAAGTGATATTTTCAAATTTAGAGGCGGTTTATTGTAAAGAGTCTGAGACAAAAATATTTTTCCTACTATATTCTCCACTCAGTTGACAGAACGTGGTAATTATCTTTAAAATGTGCCTTGTCCTAAGCGCTACCCGTCAAAATTTATTTTGTTTTTTTACAATCAATATTGCATTATTAGTGCTGGTGTAAACTTTACACTAGAAAACTTTTTCCGCCCAGAGCGTCGTGGATGATGAATTTTAAAAAATGTTGTCTGTAAGGTCAGAATAACGAATCTGACCTTTAGACTTTTCTACAGCCATTGTTTGTTGAGGTATGAAGAGGTGAACCTTGAATTATACATCTACTTTCTAATGCCGATAGATAACTCCGTATTATTGCATGTTGTCTGAACAGATTTTTCTCATTTCAGAGGTTTTTGACTCGTCTTTAATAAATAATTATTTTTTATTATCATAAATGCACTGTTCTTAAACTTCAGTAGAATGATGAATATTTTTCAATATAGTATAATCAAGCTGAAATCTTGGCTGCGAATTGAGTTTGTGCAATGGCTGACGTATCCGTTCTCGCATGTGGATTTAAAAAAAATAATAGGTTCAAGACTTCTGAATACTAACTTTTTTCATTTTTTTAATTATTTCGGCAAAACCATGCACTTCATTTGACTTATTCATCTATTTAGGTTCAGCAGATCACACAGTTTTTTGTTTTTTGACTTTCGCCTCAGTTATCGAATGGGAGTGTAAAGAGTGCAAAAATCTGCGGGTGAAAAGACACATTTTGGTCGAGTTTTCGACTTGTTTATGTCTGCCAACAACTCCAATTATGAGTTTTGAGAAATTTTTCCTGACAGAAATGTACTACGGATCAAGGGCAATCTTCTGCTTACCAGCAAACGTTTCTACAATCAATACGCAGTTAGTATTAGGGGCTTAAACTTTAAACTCTAGTGGATGACTTAAAAAACAGATTTTGTCCAAGATATCTCTGCTAACTTTTTTCGGTAACAACTTGGGATTAATTGAATAATGTATAAATAAAGTAATTTCTAAGAGCTACACGTCGAAGCAAAGCCGCATTCAAAAAAAGTAATATTCAGTTATTTATGGGGGTGTAAAGTTCGAAATCTGAGGTGTATAAAGGGCGAAAAAACAGGTTTTTTTTCGTATTTTGATTGGTAAATCATATCAAATATCTTGCGGAATATAAGTTTAACACATAAAAAAGTATTACAATCAAAGGGCTACAAACTGAGCCCTAACCCAATTTATTCACACTCAATGGGGCGTTAGGTTCAGATTTTTAAAGTTTACAATATGGTGGACAGTGGACAATACGTGTTTGTCCATTCTTTTGTTCGCAACTTTATCTGTACAGAAGTCGGGCGAGGTCGAATAGGATAAATAGGAAGTACTTTCTAAGGGGTACGCGTCACAGCAAATTACATCTGTTTACATTAATATTTAGCTTTTTAGGGAGGTGTAAAGTCAAAAAAATGGGGAGTTAAAGTCTGGATATAATCTCAAGTCTAAAAATGAACCAGAAACCAAAAGTGAAACGCCAGTTTGTTTGCAGTCAACAGTGGTGTAAAGTGGTTTACATCTGATATTTGTTCTGGGCCATTGTGAGGACTTATATTTTAATAAATGTTGATCGTAATATCGGAGTAATATCAGAATTACCAAGCCGACAGAAATTTTCTTTACACTCTCTGTTTGTGTAAAGATAACACTGCATATTAACTTTAGTTCTAGAGCCTTGTGGAAGCTTAATTTTTTCAAAATGTTCTACATAAAATCAGAATTGGGAATCTGACTGTTAGTTTTCTCTACACCTACTAGTTGTGTAGAGTTTGCACTATTCATTTGTTGTTAATATATAGTTTATACAACAAATTTATTTTACTTTCAAATCTGAGCGTTAGTGTTCCTAACACTTGATATTTGCGCAAAAGCGATTGCTGAAAAACTTTGATCTGTTCAAATAATATAAGGGTGTCTTGTTTAAAAAGGATAATGCTGATGTTAAGAACAATATTGTTTTGCGCGTTCTTGAATTGCTGTCATTAGGCTATGTTACTGTATGTGTTTACTGACTGATGTACTTAAATCACGCTAGTTAAAAGTAGGGTACTAGCAAAGAAAAATGCTCCGATGAAACAAAAAAGAGGAATGTATTTAGAATTGTAAATTGTTAAGGATGTAAATTGAGGGACTAGGTAAAAAGCTACCTAAATTCGCAAAATCTGATAAAAATCACACTTCCTCTAAGCAACGCAAAAATCGAAGTATATTCTGCGGCCAACACATTAAAATAAATATTTACCCATAAAAATGATTGAAAAAAGCAGCACGTTAGCTATGCAGTAGCTATGGGAAATGAAATTGAGTAACGGTCTTCCTAAGCCAATTGAATGAAATAGCAAACATCGATGCATCCAAAACAATTGAGGAAATTTTTGGTTTAAAACAGTAGGAAACGCGTGAGTTGACTCGAAACAAACTAAATGTAGGAACACTAGCATGCCCGTAACGATTGTGTGCACTAATCAATTGGCCCCTGCTTTGCTTGCTATAATGCTCATAAAAACAACTTTAAATACAATACCACTAAGTTTTCTATCGATCAGGGTACGAAGCTAATCAGCTTTGCTACTTGCCAGCAATTTAAAAAAGTAAACATTATAGATTTCGTTTATACACACTTACCCGAAACTTTGAAAATTATCTAAAAATGACATTTTTTAGAGGCCGCAGAATATACTTTGATTTTTTGCGTTGCTTACAGAAATTGTGATTTTATCAGATTTTGCGACTTTAGGTAGCTTTTTCGGAGTCCCCTCCTTTTACATCCTTAAAAATCCATAATTCCAAGTATATTCATCTTTTTTCTTTCATCGGAGCATTTTTCTTTGCTAGTAAAAAATAGAGGCTGCGAAAAAATGAAATTGCTGAAACGGATGGATTGAAATGCAGGGTATTACTGGAGTACGTCCACGCTTTTTAAAAAATCATTTTCGTAAAAATAAATCGTTATATTTGTAAATCGACATCGCTGATCTCAAATCCGTTGTCTATTTTTAGCCTGCATGCGTGGTTGCTACAGTATACCTACAGTACTCCTCAACACTTATTCAAAAATCATTTTCGTAAAAAATTAAATAACCATATTAGTAAATTGACATTGCTGATCTCAAATCCGTTGTCTATTTTTAGCCCGCATGCATCGTTGTATACCTAAGTTACAGTATAACTACTGTACACCTCCGATTTTTTATTTTCAGATCTCAGATAGCTTACTTCAGAAAATTTATTGAGATCATGGCACAAGATATTGTAACTGCGAGACTTACACATGGCGAACTAGTTGTAGCAGTTCGCATAAGTCATGCCGAAAACAGCTTGGTTCTGTATTGGATAACATAGCCAAACGCGAGTAGCTATTGTTGCGATAGTGTACTTGTGGCTATGCCTTCAGTTTCTCAACTATTCCCCAATTTTCATTATAAAAATCAATAAGATACTTGTCCGGTAAAATAGAATTAAGTATATGCTAATAGTAATTGTTTTACTTGTTACCGTATATCGTATTCTAGAAGATTCGATGTGAATTAAAAGTAATCTTCTCTAATGTTAGTTTGTCTTAAACTTATGTTTTACTGTATCGATCCCCTGATGGGATATTAGTCTAGTTGGTGTTTTGACGATTTTATCGGTTTGCTCGTTTTATTTGTTGTGAATTTTGTTTTCTCTTTCCCGGCACAAGGCTGTGTGTACATAGCTGAAATAAAATAGAAAAACCACCCAGGGGTGTTGTATATCGAGGGTGAGGTCGGTTGCCTACAAACGTTGAGGATTTCTAAGCTTTGGTGGAAAGGGATAGGTAAATTCCGTGGGATTGTTTATTTCGTTCAAAAATTCAATATCCTTTTCTCAACTCTAAAATTGGTCAAAAATATTATTTAATCACTTTATGATGGCTGATCAGCTTAGAGCTTGTTGGTGTTGTTTTCGAATTTCAAAGTACTACACAAATTAGGAACCAAAACATTTCTATTTGATTCGAACTTCGAAAAGAAGTTAATTAATCAATTTGAGCTAAGATAGGTCAACTGACCTTGCGGCAATTCCGGGACCTAGGTAGGTACTCTAGGATCTAGGGCGTAGCTGCGAAGACTCCCGACAAGAAGCAGCCAGCAATATTAGGGCTGAGGGAGTCGACGCTGTAGGTCTACAAGGGTTCAGAAGATCGAAGTTCTATTTGACTATGCGATCGGAACCAATACTGAGAGCAGATTTAAGTACTTAAGTACCTACATAAGTAAGTCCCGAAGGCAAATACATCTGTCCTTACGTTGATTCCATATACATAGAGGACGCATGTATTTACAATATTAATACGAAAAGCAAGCAGTGAGCCGTTTTCTCGTGCGAATTCGGTGGCTGATTCTTCAGTTCTTGTGATATGGCAAAATTCATGCATATTAATATCTTGTGCCATGATGTAAGTAAGTTATCTCAGATCTGAAAAAATAAAAATCTGAGAAAATTTCTTTGCCGAGTTTGGGGTAAATTTGCCAATACGATCGACCAGTGATTAATAATTTTTTCTTCTAAATTTTTTGTCGACTTTCATCTTTGTTTTTAATAAGCATGTGGAGCATCTCCAATTAGTCCCCAGCAATAGTCAGCCAACATATTTGGATTCCATTTGCCTTGGTAAGGTTGTTCCATAACGATAATGTCTTGGTGAAAGCGCTCACTGTGTTCATCACTTACTGGTCTGAGATTAGGTGGGATAGGGAAAAATCCAGATGCGACTTCAAGAAATGCATTTTTAAGGACGTATTCCGGCCTAGCTTTTGGTTAGCTTTCAAAAGCTCATTAACCCTCCCTTTACCATCATGTTTTTGCAGTCGGAGTGCACCATCATGGCATAGACTCCTAGTGCTTATTAAGCTATGCCATCTTAACATTCTCTGACAGCTATTACTTTCATTTAGTGCAATTTTTCATGCTCTTTCTGAATATGTATGTAAGTTTCTGTGAAAATTATTTTTGAAAGAGATCTATTTGAAAAACTATCACTATGCATAAGAATAGGCACCTGTTGGACATTATGCAAAAACAAGAAATAGTAGATTTCTGTTGTGTTAAACACTTCCAGGGGATGCATTTTAAGAGCTGGAAAGGACTAAACCACTTAATTTTCTTATTAGAACCTTATTTTCCCATCTTGAGTTTTTAGGTTATCACTGTAAATAGGCTTAAAAATGCATATTTCTTACTACTCTATAATTCCTCTTCGAGCTAAACCTTCAAAAACGATGTAACTGAAGCCAAAACGAGGCTAGACAAACTTTTCGACAATGGATAAGGCAGAACAGAAATAAATGCCACGAAAGTGATTCATTATGCCCCTGACATGACACACGGTAAACGGAGGGTTAATCAGCTGCACGTAGTTTTCCCCCTTTTTTCCCCCAAAAATCCGCGAATTACCGCTTTTAAACCTAACCAAGCTCTCTTTCAGTGAAATATCTCATTGCTGATGGCAAATTGGGATAAATGACACAATTCTTCGTATTTGAGGGAAAACCAGAAATGTTAGTCATGCAAAAGCAACAGTTTATGATAATTTTTATCAATGCGTATGTTTCCCTTCAATTTTCGTCTGCGATCTATCGGTTTGATTGATCTTAAGTCCTTTTAACGAATCTTTTTTACCCCTTAAAGTGGCAACTGACCCTCCGCAAAATGGCTGTAACCCCCAGACTCGAATTATTCTTGGCCGTTTTCCTTTTCACATGTGCAGCAACAAAATTCTGAGGGGATCTGATGCACACGTAGGCGCATGGGGGATGGTTTGGGGGTATGCACTCCAGAAGTTGAAATACCCCCCTCCCAGAAGTCAAAATACCCACCCCCTTCCCAGAATTCAATCTTTGAAATTTTTTTTTAATTTTTAGTGATTTTTTGATGCTATTGGATAGTGCTTGATGAGAAACGTCGAAAGATAGTGTTTTTTTGCACCATACATACGACCATTTTTGACCTTTGAAAATTTTCTAACCCCTAGAATTTCGGTGCAGCCCACCTATGTATGATCTGATGGCGCTAAAATGATTTTTCTTGCTCGCGCCATATTATTTTGAGCGTTGTTTCTCGCTCGCGCTAGAGCTGTTTATTGAGTTCGTCGTTTAATAAAATTACTATTAGTTACTCCGTGGTAACATAAATGAGAGTAAATCGGCATCGCGGACCGGCCCCTCGTCTTAGCGACTATTTTGAAAGGTGAATATTTTCGATATTCTTTTTCTTATTAAAAATTTATTTACCTCTTTTCGTTCCCTAAACTCATAAAAATTATTACTTTATTTTTATGTAAGATGACTGTGCAGCATAGAGCTCGCTGTTGTTGGAATCAATGTCCAGAGTGCTATTCGGCACCAAAATATTTCTGAAAGTGAGCATTGGATCTGAACACAAGTTAAATTATCAACTTGCGAATTTCTTGGCTTTGGGATAAGGAATCACGACAATTGGTAGGAAGTCAATTGGGAGTACGACAATTGGTGGTACGACATTTGGTAGGACGTCAATTGGTAGGGTGCGACAATTGGTAGGGTACAACAATTGGTAGGATGCGGTAATTGTTAGACTGGCTCCCCTACCGTGTTTCATTTATCACAGAACGTTTTCCGAAAAGTTCAAGCTGCAGGTCTACAACAACAATATGCTAATGATGCTGAATTTGCATTAAAAATTCGCATGCTCCCTGCTTTTTCGGGAATATTTTGATTTACTCATGGAGGATTTTCCACGTGAGGCAGAACCGATTGCAGATTATTTTGAACATACATATATAGGTAGAATTCGACGAAACCGGCCAGGGGAAGGAATTTTCGCTTTGAACGTTTGGAATAACTTTGAAAGAGTTCTTAACAATCTGCCACGATCAAATAATTCAGTTGAAGCCTGGCATCGTCGCTTTCACTGCGTCGTTTGTTGCGATCACCCGACGATTTGGTGTCTGATTAGCGCACTCAAAAGCGAACATGCCTTTTTTGAACGTAGAGTCGAACAGTTGTTAGCTGGTCAGCAAGAACCAAGGAAAAAGAAATATGTGGACCTTGATAAGCGCATAAAATCAATTGTAGAAAAATTCGCCGAAAAACAACCATTTCATTTTCTTCGTGGCATTGCATACAATTTGTCATAGCATTTTCCATTTTGATCGGTATGTTTCATTTCCTGTATGCAAATGAGTTTTCGTATGCCTACGCATATTATGTAAATAAAAAAGCAGCAGCTAGCAAAAAAGTAGGTCATATAACTATTAACTTGAAAGTTGCAGGTATATTTGGAAAATAAAACCATTACACAGTAGGAACATTCGTTGGCATAAGACAGTAATATCCTACTAGTGTCGCATCCTACCAATTGTCGTACCCTACCAATTGTCCTACCCTACGAATTGACGTCCTACCAAATGTCGTACGACCAATTGTCGTTCTACCAATTGACTTCCTACCAATTGTCGTACCCTTGGGATAAGGCGAGCGATTTCCGGGGTTGAGTAAGTCGAAATTCTCCGCAAAAGGACGGTCAGCTACGTAGGACCACACCTGAGCGTAAGGGAGGGTATGCACCCCCCAAACCAAAATACTCCCCCCACCCCAGAAATCAAAATAAGCCCTAGAATTCAATTTTTAAAATTTTTTTTGTTTTTTTTTGCAATTTTTGATGCTAATGGATAGTGCTCGATGAGAAACGCTGAAAAATGGTGTATTTGACCATACCACCATTTTTAAGGCCATTTTTTGTCTTTTGAAAAATCTCGCACCCCCCCCTCCCCGGAATTTTGGTGCTGCCCACGTATGCGTAGGACCGAGGATATCGAGGCCGTCGGTTTTGAGGGTCATATTGGTCGGCACGTGACCTAGAATCTCTAGCAACCTGACCAGCGCTAAGATAAGAGTAGCCCAAGTGTTCAGGTAAGCCCCGAAGATAGGTTATCCGCCATCATCTCATGCTGCTATGTAAGTATGGAAGGCAGTGGGTGCGCATAACTTATAGCTGCAGCCTGCAACCCCTAGAATTGTCAATTTTTCGAAAAGATTGTACCTAGTTAAACGTTTTTATCTCATTTTTGGCTCAGAGGTCTCAAATTTTCAGGCGCTTAGCGCCATACATACATTTTTCTTCAATTTACACGACTTTTTCTACTTTTTTCATTATTTTCGTTTTTATGTTCCAAAAACAATTGTCATTGCCCAAAGGTCAGAAAGCAGTGTTTTCGATCATTCTCATACTTCGTTTTAGGGGGCATGTGCCTCCCTATACCACCCTGGATGGGGCCTAAATCGAAACAGGCGTTATTTTGGCGCGTGGGCTTCTCTTAATTCTGAGTTAAAAAGCTATGGTTTTTTAGGCCTGATTACAGTAAACAGGTTGTACCTTAAAATACGGTCTAGGACGTTTGGGCGCGGCCGCTTTGGCGCGGCCATTTTGGCGCAGCCGTTTTGGCGCAAGGACATTTTGGCGCAGGACTGCTCTGGCGCGGCCGTTTTGGCGCGGCAATTTTGGCGCGGCCGTTTTGGCGCAAGGACGTTTTGGCGCAGCCGTTTTGGCGCAGTCATTTCGGCGCAACTCTTTTTGTGTAATTTGATGACAAAATTTAAATGTCTGATTACGACAAACATGGACAGCTATCTAAGGCGTTTTCTACAGACCAGCTCATTTTTGCATCATGGGAATAGTGAAAATTATGGGGTCTTTATACGCGGACTTTTTTGAAAATAAAAATAAATGGAAAATTTGATAAATGAGTCAAAAACAATACTTTCTGGTGGTTGTAATTAGACGCTGGTTAGCGTTAAAAATGGGAAATTGAATAGAAATTGGAATTCGAGATATTCCAATTTGATGTGACAAATATGGGATTCTGGAATCTGCAAAATGTTCTTCTGATTTTTCTGGTACGAAAAGCTTCTAGCTCACATGTGACTCGCATGTTTCGTGACTCAGAAAATTAAGTTAAGACAAGAAAAGCTATTTTCAACGTTTGTTCGTATAATGGTGCATTGGAGAGAAGCGTGAAACTTCCTGCGAATTCTCTGATATAATTCCATTCACCTCACTCATCGCTGATTCATTTTCACATACACTCATACATCTATAGTCTGTTCCATTCCAAACGGCCCATTTTCGTTAATGTCTTATTACTGCATTATTTTTCCACAGCACAAATGGGTTCATTAATTATACTCTCCTAGCGGCTGGTTGCTTTAAACTCTTCTTGCTGATGTTTAATGTGCTTTGCTTAACATGTGGCACATCAAACGAACTGCTGCAACAATCCTAAAGCATGAAAACAGTAATAAATTGTGAATCGAAAATGGGCTGTTTGGAATGGAACAGACTATAGTCTTGCAATTCACTTTGAAAAAATTCCGCAGAAACTTCCCTGAATACCGAACATGAGTTGCTTGTTTTGCATGATTTTAATATTCAATCGTGTAAAGCTTGAGAATTTGAGGAGTCAGGCTCCAAAAAAGTTTTGAAAAAGTGACTTTAAATGATTCTGTACTGTGTATGCACGTGGTGTGTATGCAATGAACGCGTCTGTCCTCTTTCGCCAAAATGGCCGCGCCAAAATGGCTGCGCCAAAACGTCCCTACATGAGGAGGATACTGTTTCGCCAAAACGGCCGCGCCAAAGCAGTCCTGCGCCAAAATGTCCTTGCGCTAAAACGGCTGCGCCAAAACGGCCGCGCAAAATGGCCACGCCAAAGCGGCCGCGCCCAAACGTCCCATTCCATTAAAATATGTCGGCATGCATACTTGATCACTAGTGTTGTAAAGGATAAGAATTTTTTGCAAGATAAAAGATAGAGATAAAGTTGAAATTTTAAAATCTAGAGATAAAGATAAAGATAAAGGTAAAAATTAAGAAAGATAAAGATAAAGATAATTTGCAAGATAAAGGAACTAAAAAGATAAAGATAAAGATGAAGTGTGCATATGTAAATATGGTCATCTGGACCCAGGATAATGATGTTTGTGAAGTGCAATAAACGAGAGTGGTTGATGTAAAGCAGCCAACTGAATGCCCTAATTTTTACACCTGAGATCAAAGAGGTGATAGGCATTAAGCACACATAAATGTAGGTTTGGGGTTTTACCCGAGGTATCTGACTAACCCACGTACTGCTATTACTGGCAGACCACTTCTTTCTTATCACAAGCATCAAAACCCTGCTCTGTGCTCCTGTACAAAGTATACATAGTCGCAACAGTTATTGATTTTTCCAAACTTCTATATGTTTCCTTGGCTTGGACTTAGACTAACTTGGGTGCTGGTAGTAGTACTCCCGCTTAGATCGGTATCACTCCCGCTTACTTAGGTTGATATACAGGCATTAGTTTACATTGCATGCCATAGGGTTTAAACAATCGGTTTCTTTTCTTTCCTTGTATTTCAATAAAACTTGAATGCGTTTGGATGTATTTCACGTCAAAACTGCATTTTGGATTACATGCTAACTTATGTAGATACTTTATCTTTTTTGCAAGATAAATTCCTATCAAAAAGATAAAGATAAAGATAAAGATAGCCTGTGATTTTTCCAAAAGATAAAGATAAAGATAAAGCTAAAGATAAAAAAATTGTCAAGATAAAGATAAAGATATCTTTATCTTTATCTTTATCTTGCTAAAAAGATAAAGTTAAAGATATCTTTTACAACACTATTGATCACAAATTTTAATTTATCTGACTTCGAACAGAAAACTTTCATCAGCAGACACCTATGTATGCTAGAAAGACTATGTTGTAAGTGTACATACGTCAGCAGTTTTTTTAAGCGCCACTGGGTTAACTATATTGAAAAAGCCATGGTTTAACCCTATTTCATGTTGAGTTAGAGTTAACCTGACAACAATACTTTTGACACGTTATTTTGTGCTATTTTTGGCTTAGACACCCCCGCCAAATTGGTGTTGACCCCCCTCCCCAAAATAAGAAGGCCAGCTACGTGACTGGCCAAATCGTCCCATTTTGGAAGCATATCCAGCGCCTATCAATCATATTTCAAAAACTTGTGCTCTATAAAACCATTGGATCATAAAATATAAAAGCGCGAGTCATGAAATACATAGCTACTGTAATCCGGTATATCAAAATCATTCATTCAACTGTAACGTTTAAGGCAATCATGTCCCCATATGTATAGTCAGTTTCATTTAACCGAGAGATTTTTCAGCAAATGTTTTCGGAGCTTACAGTAACCCTTTTTTCTTACTTACTGTAGGTCGCTAGATCTCACTAGCTACGTAGTAAAGGAAGGTGGTTCAACAACATTTTTGCGACATAATTTATTCTCGTTTCCAATTATCTATTTTTACATAGCATTCAATTATCCTAAGTTGACACTTTTAACACATGTGTTAAGAATGTCGCGAACTCCCGTCTCACTGGTAAAACCTCTGCTTGTAGTCGAAGCAACCCCGGTCCAATTCCAGCCGGTAGCTTTTTGTTTAGCGCACTTACTGTAGTATGTCCCAGCACTGATTAAATGCCTAAATAAAATTTATATGGCGAATGAGTGCATTAAAAATGGAAGAATTCCCGCCACTCGCCCTCACTGAGCTGATCTGATAAATCACATGTTTACTGAAGCCCGTAAAAAATTGACTAAAAAGCTCTCGAATAAATGAAATAGACTGTTTCAACACAATCGAGCAATTGGTCCACGCACAAGATATACATTTAAGCGTTTTAAAACATACAGACGCCTAAAGCATATAGGTACGTCAATTGTAATGCTTTTTAGCGATATGCCCACTATATTTCAGACATTCGAGCTCAATAGATTATTGACTCACAAGCTGAATATGCATTATGCTACATTATACCTGATGCATTGGTTCAATATGTACCTATATTTAGTTCATACTTATCCGTCCTATGTACAAAATTTCGGCTTTGACGTATCTGCAATGAACAATAGTTGCAAATTATATTGTTAACCTATCTATTAGCCAATCAAGTTCACTTTAAATTTACAGTGCACAATGATTTACACACATTCTTTATGATTCTCCTCAGTTGTTATTTTAACATTGTGCTGTGCGGTGGTTTATTCCATGGTCTCCCTCCATCAAATTGGACGTCCGGAAAGTCAGGTTAGATTTTCAAAAAATTACAATTTTCAATCACATGTTGTATAGGAAAGTGGGAAATTGTGGCAAATATATATGTTAGATGAAAGTTGTTTCTATGCTAGATGCAAAGTGAATCGGACCAAACCTGAAACCCAATCAATATCAAGCTAATTATCCCAAGTAGTTAACCAGCACTTACCCATGATTAGAGGCGTAACTAGCCGAGAAGATGCCCTGGCCCCATTTCACAGAATAAACAAATATTTTTATTTTTCACAATGATCCCAGAAGAAATTAATTAAACCTTTATGAAATATAATGAAAAGGCGCAACAGGTTTTTAATACACGGTTGAACTTCGGGAGACAAAACTTTCCTGCGCTTTGCGCCGATTTATTGTTTCAGGTACACACGTTCCCATAGGGGTGAGCAGGGGTATTATCCCCACCTTAGGGTCCGAGACTTGAATCGCTGTCATACGATTTTAAGCAATCAAACATTTTCTGCTTGATTTATGGGTGCAAAAGCAGCGAATGTATATAAATTTTTCGGCGCTTCGCGTCAACTAATACATTTCTGTTTTGTTTGAACTTAAAATGATCTGAAAAGTCTGAATTTTCGATGAATTCTTTTATTTTCTTCTTATAGGAGTGACGAAACTAGTCAGAATGGGACAAAAAGTATTTAAAAATGCACTTTTTAATATTAAAACAAGCTGTTTAGGATGCTTTAACCATTTTTCATATTTATTTGCAAAAAAGGCCAGACTCTAAATTTAGTGGTCCTAGATTTTGGGATTTCACCCCTCCCTGAACTTCCGACCTTTGGAAACTATGCTTAGCGAATAAGCATGTCACTGAGCATGATCATTCTAAGTGTCAAAGTTCAGGTAATACACACATTAAATTGGTATTAGTTCGGTACGTTGACACCCCTTATATTTTTCACAATTTTTGAAAAAATAGGTAATAAAATACTTTCTGGGTAAATCGCATACGTAGATTCCGAATTTGGCATTGGTTTTATTTTTAGACTGACCTCTGAGTAACTATGTGGGTGACCAGAGGTCATTTTCGAAATACTCGGTTTACCCAGAAAATATTTCATTTCCTATTTTTTTATTTTTTTCAAAAATTGTGAAAATTTTGAAAAAAAGTCAAAAGTGACCACTGATCACTCATATTTCGGGGTCAACCTAAAAATAAAACTAATCAAATTCAGAATGTATTGACCATTCGTGATTTCCAAGAAAAAAACATATTTGTTTTATTCAATTCACCAAAAGTTTGAAAAAAATTCGAAAATGACCACTGGTCACTCACATAGTTCCTCAGAGGTCAGTCTGAAAATTGAACCGATGCCAAATTCGGAATCTACGTACTCGATTTACCCAGAAAGTATTTTATTACCTATTTTTTTCAAAAATTGTGAAAAATATAAGGGGTGTCGACGTACCGAACATAATACCCATTAAATTTATTATCGGTTTTCAACAGCTGTTAAGCGTTATCAGGCGCATATAACTTTGTATGATTTACGAGTTAAAAGGGCTTTTGTCAAAATCGATTCGCAAAAATCAGGCTACAAGTGCACCTTAGAATTCTAATGCAGTTTTGCCACTCAGCAACAAGGAAGTTATCATAATTACTTCGTTAAGGCTGTAGGCTATCAATGCTTTGTATTCATGCTTTAGATTGTGCGAAATGGATTAATATAAAATTGAGTATCAGCGCTTCAGTGACGAGGGAAACGGATGAAGCCTCGGTGATTGCTCCTACGGTCAGCACGAGTACTCAATCAGAAATGGAACGATAAGAAGGACAAACGTCTGCTAGCTTTTACAAGCCTATGTCAGGCATCAAAGGCTAAATTTTTTATTTCGACTCGTGAGTTTCTAATGTTTGAAAATTTCCAACTTTTTAATATTTAATCTTCCTTAATGTAATAATCTTATTCATTTTTTGATAATGCACGAGCGTACTCTTCAATACATTTATATTCTTGTTCTGTAAATATGCTTGGGGAAAATAAGCAAAGGTCTCACTAACTGTAGTCATTGTTGAAATTTTTTCGAACCGAATTTACGAATAGTTACACTGAAAGTTTTTGCAAAATCGTTTCTGTTGTTCTCTGAATCATTCTATGACTAGATAGATTTTTTTATGACAATCTAATCACAAATTAAAATAAAGTTAGATATCCTAAAGATATGGGCGATATGGACATATGCCAGTCTTGCATTGAATTAAGTCTGGAAAAACCTACTGTTGAACTCGGATAAAATGGCCAGGGACCTCTTCAACACGCGCGGGCGTCGAGGTAGTGGGGGTACGTACCCCCTAAAATACCGAAATACCCTCCCAGAATTCACTTTCTAAAATTTTTTTCGCAATTTTTGATGTGTATGGATAGTGCTCGATGAGAACCGTTGAAAAATCAACTCTTTTCGCCATGCCACCATTACCAATACCATTTTTGATTTAACTTTTTAAACGTTTTTCTAGAGATATCCTATTATTCAATCGCAAAACAAGGCTAAAAGTTTTATTGTAAATAAACAAATTATTTAAAAACTACTTTACTTCTATGCGATCGCCATTTACCTTAATCTAATACTGAAGACATTCCTTGCATCCAGCATTTTCTTTATTCTCATCTCCATAGTAAGCCCTTCGATATCCAATTTAATGCAATAAGAAAAATCATAATTGCTGACAGGTTAAAAAAGAATCGAAAAATTCGAATAAATTGAACAAAATACAGTCAAAAATGAGTAAATGACATAACGCGAAGCGCCGAAAATTTGTCACTCGTGAGGAAGTAAATATCTAAAAACGCTTTCAAAAGCTCCGTTTCTGTGAATTTTCAGAATATTTTACGAAACTTTCGGAAAATCGCGAATTCTTGGGTAGCGGCAATGAAAAAATTTCTGGGAGCAGTTGAAAACTTTCCCGGTGGCTTAACCCCCTAACCCCTGGATCATGTATGTAAATTTTAAAGTATTATACTCTTAACATTTATCAATCTTTATGCATTCTTCGGTCTGCATATGTATGATCATTATTTGACGATTTATTCTAGTGTTGACTAGGCATCCTTGTCTGTAAATTCAGCATCATCATGTTTTCAAAGATACTGGTCAATTATTTCGAATCCTCTGTATATTTTGTCGGTTTTCGAATACATAAGTAGATATTTCTGTAAAACATAGTTGTGCTTATATTATCAAACAGCTGTGGTTGAATCAGCTGACTTGTTTGCTATGAAATAGCAGTTGAATTGAGAAAACACTTTTTATTCCATAAATTACACTGTGCTTTTGAGCATCAGAAGAAAGTACAGCCACCTAAACTCCTTGAACATATATAGTTCATACCACGTGCCAAATAACATTTTGCTCCCCCCGACGGCAATTAAGTGAAAACAACCTGAAGTCTATTATATATCAATTTGTTCAGAATCCAAAGCAGACTTGATACATCTATAATCAGTAGCCTGTGTGCCCATCATTCGCTTTCAAAACTTCGTTGAAATGGATTATGTAAGAACAATAAATTTTCAAACAAACCAATATAGAATTTCATAATTTTTTCTGAAACAGTATTCAAATAACGATCAGAACCTTGTTCCTGTGACATCAGACGTTCAACTCTAACTTCCACATTCGCTTCAATGTTTTCAGCAACATTCAGACAGGTGGAGTTTCTAGGTCAAGTGTCATTGGCCCAAAAATCAATCTTGCTGGAATTTTTAATATTTTTTAGCCACCCTCTCCCTGCGTACGACCATGCTCTGGACTAACTTTCGTGCGATATTTTTTATTAATAAATCAGGTTCCTGCTCCGCGAGCCTATCAGAAAGCAGTGCATGATTTGATCAATTGTGCTCTGATCTTTGTTGTCATAGGTTCCTGCCATTAATACTCAATTTCACTTTAATATGTGGTTACATTCAAAATTGAATTTCCTACAAAACAGTGCAAAAAATATATTATAGTGTTTATCCGTAAAGCTACATTGGGGGATCAAAAAGGTTATTTGGCAGTCCGTGTGAATATAAAGGGTAAACGGGGATTCTCCACGGCTCAAAGTGGTTTATCCACTCCATCGGTTTTTGGGAAAGTTTATATTTTTAGCCTGTTTTAGGTGTTTTTTGGCCTTTAAGGCCAAAATGAGGTCATGTACCCCTAAGAAAAAACCGCGGTCCTTACCAAAATTTTTGAGCCATAACATGTATTGTAACTCGTGAGCGAAAATTCGAAAATTAGTCAAAAAAACTTGGAAACGTCGCTGAGCTTGGGAAATTTAACCCTCCTGTTACCAAGGGGTCACGCACCCTAGTGTTACCAAGGTCTAGATCGAAAATCTAGTCATTAGGGGAGATAACAAAAATGAATAAAAATACATATTTCTGGTAGCCAAGAGCATGAGAAATTCAAAAATGTCATGGAGTTCGCACAAAACTGAAAACCAATTGAAAAAAACGTATTTGAACATTCAAAAATGTGTAAGAAATACGATCTGCAACACGCGTAACACATGTTATAAAATCATGAAATCAAGCTTCTCTAATAAAATATAGGTCAATACGTTTTCTTTTGCTCAATAAAACATGTGCTGCAGTGAAAAAAGAGGGTACTGAGAAGCTTGCCACATAAGAATTTATGGCCTTACAGTAAACTGCAAAAAACAGGCAACTAGATTACGGATCTAGAGCTTGGTAAAAGTAGGGTTAATGAAATATTATTCCTAATTGTATATTTGTCTACATTCTGTCCAATTTTATGTCATAATTGAATTAAAATTTCAAGACTAAAGCTAAAAGTACATTTTAATTAATAGCGAACAGCATTTAGCTAGCTAGGACTCGAACATAAATCCCAATTCAGATGAAGAATGTCTAAAATTTATGCAAAAAAGATGGAAATTATATTCACGTCAAATTATGTATATATGTCTTGAGCAATTTTGACGCTTCAAACAATTTTTGATTTTTTGCTTTACTGAAACCAAATTTTATCAAGTGACGCTTGAAGGGACCATTCTTCGAGCTGTGTTTTGCACCCCGGTCAGGAAATTCTTGTTACTGGCCTGATCATCCATAATTTAAAAAAAACACTTTACGGGCATGATATAAAGAAGTCAGGGAGAAAGCTTCACCTGCACTAAGGTCAACACATTGTATGGCATGATTAACGAAAAGTATGTATGTATGTATGTATGGATCAATTTTTCTTTATAGGCCTGCTGAAACAACAGTGGTGGCCATCTAATATAGATCAGCTGTTGCAAACAATGACTGTGTTGTCATTGAATCAGATGGGATGACGTCACATTGGAAAAAAAGCTACAAATTTCAACGTCACTTATAAAAATATCTAACGTTTTGTATACACATGTTTTCATAGGGGGTGAGGGGGTATTACCATACGTGGGCAGCACAAAAATTCTGGGGGTGCAACATTTTTGAAGGTCAAAAAAATTGCCTTAAAAATGGTGGTATGGCGATAAAAACACCATTTTTCGACGTTTCTCATCAAGCACTATCCATTGGCATCAAAAAAATAGCGAAAAAAACGAAAAACAATTTTCAAAAATTGAATTCTGGGGGGGGGTATTTTTGATTTCTGGGGGGAAGTATTTTGGTTTTCTGGGGGGTGTATACCCCAAACCCATAACACCCAGGTGTGGGTATTACCCTTCCTCAGAGTCCGAGACTCAAATTACTGTTAGACGATTTTGAGCTATGTTGTTTACCAATAAAATACCTAGAATTAAGTTAAAATTATCTGAAAAGTCAACACTTTCGATTAATTCTTATATTTTTTACTTACAAGAGTAATGAAACTAGTCTGAACTTAACAAATATGTAGTATTAAAAATGATGTTTTTCACATTAAAACATGTTATATAGGATGTTTTAGCCATTTTTCATATTTGACCTGCAAAAAGCTAGAATTCTGAATTTAGCGGTCCCAAATTTTTGGATTTCAGCCCCTTGAAATTTCTACCTTGGGAACCATAACAGCGGTAAACAATAATTTTGCATCAGAAACAAAATCAATAATTCTTAATCAGATTTTTGCGCTAATTCCGAATCTGGCCTTGAAAATTTTTCTAGCATGTCAATTTTTTAAAATATTTGCATATTAAATTTATGCATATCAAACCTTCCATTGATATTAATTATGGAAATCTAGGAGCCACAACGATTTTTTAGGAGTCTAAACTCTAAAATTGTTTCTATACAGACTTACTAGTGATTTAAATCCCACTGGTGTTGCTTACTTTATTCTTATTTCATAAATATTACACCTAATTTGCAAATTTATTGTAGTATAAAGTTTGAAGCATATACTCAGCATAATCTTTCCACATCTAGAAAATATTGAATATCTTCGAAAACAGGTTTTCACGCTGATTACAAGTCTGCTTACTGGTTTTTTCAATTTCTGTTTTAAAATATATTGCAAAACAGTATATGTGGTTCGGAAAGTTTCATACCATTAGAATGTTTGAAAAAGGTTTCCAATGTAAATGAAAAACTATAGTCATTGCCTTATTCGCATCTTTTAATACTGGCAAAGTACTATATTCTAATTGATTGATAGATTGGAAGTCAACAAGTGTCCAGTTTTAAAAGTTTTTACCACTGTTCAATTTGCGTTAAAAATAGAATTTCTAAACATTTTTAAATTTGAATTATTGGTTAGAAGTAAATGGGCCAACACAAAACAAAAAACGGATTTTGAGATCAGCGCAACAAAATTAATAAAGATAGTGTTGAAAATTATTTCGAGGCAGACATACTAGGGAGACGGGGATTTATACTTTACACTGTGCGAAATATGCAAATTATATATTCATTTTACAGAAGTTAGTAAAATTATGCTACGAGAACACTTTTAAATTTAGTAGGGAATCATGTAAGAACAATGTTTTAAGATGTTGTCCTACTGTGATGACTTTGCCTTCCCTAATTTGATATTAACACTCGAAGAAATCATTATTTGCATAAATTTTAATATGCAAATATCTCAAAAACTTGATGTGCTACATAAATTCTAAAGCTAGATTCGAAATAAGCGTAAAAATCTAATACAGAATCAGTTAATTTCGTTCCTTATGCAAAAAAAGTTAAAATTTGTTGACCAGTGTAATCGTATGCCTCCAAAAAAGCTAGCTGTTTAGTGTTGTCATAATTTTAGAGCGGTACGTCAAAATTGATGATATGGAAAAGGCAAAAATTTTAATTAAGAATGAAAAAATTGTCATTGCTCGTAGCAGTCTTGTGCGCTGCACAACCGGCGTTTTGAAAGAATTGTCAAAGGAGCGGTAGGTGCAATACCTTTTTTTAAGTTGTCTAGCGTACGAATTAGGTATGGTAATATTTGCTAAAATTCGGAAATGTAAATTTGTCGGGAATTCGTCAATGGTCTTTTCGTTTTACAAAGACTTCGTAATTTTTTCTAATTATAGGTATCATGATTATTATTATTTTCAATTCTATTTCCGCACATGCTTGTCTTGGTATTGCATCCTTTTCTGCATCACTTTTGGAATTTAAATCGGTAATACTCTAAAAATTTTGCCCGTGTGAGTGATTTGTTTGTTTTATTGCCTAAAAGACGTGGTGTATACATAGCCGTGCCTAGGGGGGGGCGAACTCTGCGGCCGCACAGGGCCGCTAAAATTAAGGGCTGCTAAAAAAGTTGTAGTGCATGCCATATAGAATTCATTTTTTGGCGGCCCCCATACAATAATTCGATACATAAGTTCAAAAGGATCGATTTTTCGCCGTTCTAATGCAAACACAGCCAGTTTAAATTCTTTATTTGCATTTTTAAGAGAATGCTGACTAAGCTATACTTGATCTCATTTTTCAGAAATATTGATGATTTTTCTGTTGCAATAATGTGTGTCCAGAAAACTGAGTTCAAAAAGGCAAAAATGTCAAAATTTTCCGGCGCTTCACACCGAATCATAGATCCAATGAATTTAAAAAGCTTGAATCAGCTTAAATAATCCAGCACTTCACATCACTTTAGTAATTTAATGCACTATTTGATCGTTGAATGAAAGTGCGCATGCTTGTTGAGCATAAAAGTAAAAGTGCCAAAATGATTGTGTACCGGTTGGTCTATTCTTTGCTTTGTTTGTCTTTCTTTACAAGGACACAGTCCTATTTTAAATGGAAGGAATGGTCAAAGTTTCTTATGTCTTTGCGCATTTCCTCTTTTCTAAACTACATCTTGTTAATAAGAAGGCCACAAATGGGACTGAAAACGGTAAGAACAAAATTTTCATTGATACATTTTTCTATATCTCATTGGCAGCGACCCATTGCTGCGCTATGTTATTAGCAGAGGTCGAAAAACGCATTTCAGCTCAGAAGTTTTGTGCAATGTAGGAGTTCATCAATTTTAAGTGTTTTTGGGCTTCATTCAGGACCGAGATTTGGCCGATTTTGCGAAAATTTTAACATTACTGTTTGACATTAAAATGCTTTTTTCACAAAATTTTTAGGGACTCTGCCCCGGACCCCTCGGGGAACGCTTGAGTGCGCCACCCCAGACCCCCACAGCATACATGGGCAGCACCAAAATTCTGGGGGGTGCAAGATTTTTTAGAGGTCAAAAAATGGTCTTAAAAATGATGGTATGGCTAGAAAATACCATTTTTCAACGTTTCTCATTGAGCACTACCCACGAATACCAGCTTTAAAAACATGGAAAGATGATGAATTGCTTAAGTCATGCATACAGTTAGCTGCGTTTCTGGATGATCTTGATGGACCAGACATGTACACAGAGCTGAAAATTCTTGCTCGATCAAGTCCAAATGAATTAACTTCGCCAATAGCTAATCTTAAATATCTATCAAATGGCTTACAGGATGCTTTACCGAACCTTATAATTGATTTCAGAATTTTACTTACAATACCTATTACTGTGGCCTCAGCAGAACATTCGTTCTCGAAACTGAAATTAATAAAGACATATTTGCGGTCAAATATGACTGATTCTCGTCTAAGTGCACTAGCGATTATTTCAATTGAAAATGATTTATCATCTTCGTTAGATTTTTTGCAATTGATTGACCGTTTGCCGCTCAGAAAGCTAGGAAGTTGTTTTGTAATAAAGCACGTCATCATTCACGAAATAGGTAAATTATTGGAGGAAAAACATACGATACCTACTTAAAATAATGTAGCACAATATTTTGTTAGTAAATTTACAGTAAGATGCTAACTGCGATCATATATAGGTGCATATGTAAAGGATATACATAAGTGATAATTATGATGCATATAATACCAGTTTTAAAAATTATGGGGCCGCCAAAATAAGTTTCGCCCAGGGCCGCTAAACCCCTAAGCACGGCCCTGGGTGTATAGGATGCTGAAACAATGTGTTACATGCAACAAATTTGTATCGCTGGCGAATGAAAGGAGGCGTTAGCCATTGTCATTGGAGTTTCCACACCCAAATGGGCCGAGACTACCTTCCCAGCCAAAACAATTGGACCCTGATTGTGCATTGAGATCTCCTCAGATTATGACCATATGGTTCCCTGCTTGATATTGGTTCAGAGTGTGTTGCAATTCGTCATAAAAAGTATCCTTGTCAGCATCATTGCTGACATCAGTAGGAGCATATACCCCAATGATGGCTGCTGGTATTAGCCCAGCAAGTTCCAGCCCAACAGTTTGGTCTGAGATCGGTTGGAAACATATGACAAATTTCTTCAAACCACTTTTTAGCATGAAAGCTATACCTCTATGAAAGCTGTTGCCACTAGACTAATATAGTTGAAAGCTAGTAGAATAACTAGATGTTAAAACAGTGCGTTCGCCTTGCCCAGGGAGTCTGGCTTTGTGGCTAAATCGATTTTGAATTTTTCTACTTCATTGGCTAAAAGGTCGATTTTGCCGTGTTGGCTGCCTGAGCAAATAATCCAGGTGGCAAAGTTAAGAACGTCTCTTGCATTAAAAATTTTCCATTGAGCTGGTAGTCCATTTTCAGAGGAAGCCTGTTTACTCTCCAATGCAGTCATTAAGCCATTTGTGCTAACTGTATTGAAGCTCTGTAATTGTTGTCCTGCCATTGGTTTCTTGGCTAATTTGATGGTTCCATCACCACGGGAACTAACACTCCCCAAGAAGGCAAATTTGTACATGTACAAACAGACATTGTACAAAAAAACACTATGTCTGATGCCTCTTTGTGCATGCAGCACTACCATAGGTGGGTGGCACCAAAACTATATGTGACAGGGGTAGCGTAATTTTTCAAAGCTCAAAAAATGGCCTTAAAAATGGTTGTATGGCAAAAAACACCAGTTTTCAACCTTTCTCATCAAGCAGTATCCATTTTTAATGAAACAAATTGTGAAAAAAAATTTAAAAATTGAATTCTGGGGGAAGGGGTATTCTGGTTTCTGGGGAAGGTATTTTGGTTTCTCAGGGGTGCATACCAAGGAACGACCGGGCACCTGGTCCTAGTCCTGGTCCCGGCCAGGTCCCGGTCCCGGCCTCAGAACCGGTGGGCCTGGGCCGGGCCTTATAGATTATGCAAGGCATTCAACTTACCTAAATTAGAGAAGTGTTTAATGCTGTACATGCGTACATAATCTGAACCTTTGTAGCACATGAATCAGTAGGCACTGTCTGTGCATCCATTTCACACTTAATTTGGACTGATGCAACTCGTTATATTTATGTGTCCCCAATCTCATTCATATCTCGACGCGTGAATCTTATGTTATGCATTTATGCGCATTAAAATTGTGCATAAAATAGAATTTTTTAAAATACCGATATGTCGACTTTTCCGCAAATAATGGGAATGATATATGTATTCAAAATATCATAGCATTGTTGTTGTTATACTGACTACTAGACTCTGCTTAAGCACGATAGGAGTGTGCAACCCTCACAATTCAACATAAAGAGACATTGGTATGAATATTAATTTATGTAAAAAGTGTAAAGATTTCTTTTGTTGTCTACGTTACAGTGAGCTAATAATCGCTTGCTCAAGAGAACTCGAGCCTTGTCTTAAAAAATTCTGTCGAAGAAAAAAGCAGTTTTGTTGGCAACCTATGCATGTGTGACTATTCCTTTGTAGCCTTAGCTTTTTTTATTCTACTTGAGCAAAAATTTATTCGAGAACTCGTCCAAGCAAATAAATGCAATCTTATATTATTCCACTCAAATGATTAGCCACTATTTTGTTACTGCATGTTCTTATTGCTAAGATCGATGTCTTATGTGATTAACTTCTTGCTTAAATCAATTTTGTCCACTCCACTGTATTTTTGCTTCTTCTGTATCACTGTGACCTATTGATTTTGCGTACTGATTCCTGACAATTTTTTTTGTACTCGGCAAAGATTTTTTCCGATGTACAAAGACTTTTTGTGACCGTCTTTGTACATGTACAAAGATTTTTGGGAAGACAAAAACTGCTAAAAAGGTCTTAAATTTGCGAAACTCCTCGGCGCTTTGCGCCGGAATGAGTAATTGTCTGTTCTATATATCTTTATAATGGCAGAAATTGCATTTAAAAGGAAAAAATGTCAAGTTTTTAGGCGCTTTACGCCGTTTTAAGACGATTCTTAGTGATTTTTGCCCTTAGAGACCCAGGAATCAGCTAAAATGCACTACCAAAAGTCGAACAACCTCTTTTTAACACACTAAAATCGCTACTGTACCATATAATAGTACCCAAAAATTTATGTGTACAAAATGTACAAAGATTTTCGGGAAGACGAAAACTGTAAAAAGGTGTAAAATTCCCTGAAAGTTTTGTCGCTTTGCGCCGATATGAGTAATTGTTTGTCCTATGTATGCTTAAAATAGCAGAATTTGCATTTTGAATAGAAAAATGTCAAATTTTTTGGCGCAATTTTTCGGCGCTTTGCACCGTTTAGAGTCAATTTTCAGTAATTTTTGGCGTCAGAAACCTAAAAATTAGCTAAAATACACTACCAAAGATTGAAAACCCCAGTTTACTACACTAAAATCGTTACTGTACTATATTATAGTACACAAAAACTTGCATGTACAAAATGTGCAAAGACTTTTGGGGACCATCTTAGTACATGTACAAACGGACCTTGTACAAAAAACACTGCTTCCTGATGATGTTGACAAATTGTTGTTCTTAAAACCTGGTTTGCGTGCTATTGGTTACAAAGCGTTCAATTTAAGAACCTGGCTATGTCTCTGAATAAAGGATTTCTGATGTTTCAGTGTGCAAATGTATATATCAAATTGTGCCTACATCATGCAAGGCCTACCTATTATTTATATAATAAGGCCCGGTCCCGGCCTCAAAAGTCCGGTCCCGGTCCCGGCCAAATTTTGGGCCCGGTCATTTGCTGGAGCATACCCCCAAGACTCCCTCCATGCCCAGGTGTGAGCATGACCCCAAAAGAACAATCTCCATGAACGCTTGTAATATGCTAATGCGTATTGCTACTAAAAGTGCATCTATAAATAACTTAAACCATGCTTTAAATTGCTCGCCAGAACAACTGTTGAGTGGTGTGGGCATTATTTACGACTCGCTGCGATCAAATTTGAAAGTCAAAACGGCAGAAAAATAGTTGTTCATGAATTACAATATATTGAAGTTGACCTTATTCTAATGTTTGATAAGGCCATCAGTTTGTTGCTGAGTTGATTAAAATGTTAAAAATGATCCAGTTTCCTGTTCAAGCCTATGTCATTTTTTGATGTTTTTCGAGATTACTGCAATGTAATATGCGTGCATTATATATTTGGACCCGGACCGGGTACCATATTGAAGGTGGGTCCGGGTCCACCTTCATGGATACAGCCGGGTCTGGATCCGGACTTTATGGGCATGATATAAGGAAGTCGGGAGAAAGCTTCACCTGCACTAACCTGAACACATTAAATCGTATGATTAACAAAAAGCATGCATGGTATGAATCAGTTCTTCTTCATAGACCATCGGGAACAACAGTGGTAGCCATGATATATAGATCAGCTGGCTCGGATGACCACCACATTGTAATTGCTTCCGATGGGATGAGTTCGCATGTTGAATTTAACGAAAAATTGCAACGTAAGTTATAAAAATATTCATTTTCGTTTAGACACATTCCCATTGCTCATGTTGAGCTATCAAACATTTTCTGCATGATTTTTAAGTTGGAATTATCTGAAAAGTCAACATTTTCGATGAATTCTTATATTTTTTACTTACAAGAGTAGCAAAACTAGTCTGAATTGAAGAAATAGGAGTAGTAAAGCTGGACCTTGGGGCGCTACAATGATTAACTATACTACATGTTGAAGCATAGGCGCAAAGCGCCGAGCTCAGTACACTTGTACTTGAAGGCACAAGTGCACTGTACCCCTTGAAGTACCAGGGCAAGCTGGGGCGAGCTAGCCCTGGGGAGGGGGTTCGGGCCATACCCCTTGAAGTCCCAGAGCTAGCTGGGGCGAGCTAGCTCGGGGGCCCAGGCTGTTCAGTCTGAGCATTTTCTCTGCAATTCGCTCGAATGTAAAGGAGACTTGAAACATCATTTTCACGGGTTTAACTCAAGAAGTATGATTCATCATAAGTACACTCGTACTAAACTAATCAAGTTCACAACCTCTTCAGAATTTGGTTCACATAATTTTTGATACACCATTCACTGATAAAGGAGCAATTTTAATCATTTCAGGACATTTTCGTCTTTGATAAAATTTGATGCCTTCAAGAATCGAACCTCAGGTTTTGAAATCGTAAGTTCCACGTTCTACCACTAGACTAGACAAAGTGTCGCTAGAAAAATTTTATTCTCTATACATTCCAAGGGCGTTTACACTGAATAGACATTTCTTTTATAGACTACATACATAATTTTTATCCATTAATTTAAAAATGCTGTGATCAGGTCACAACCAGTGCTGTATAGGTAGTATGATTAATCACATATTGCTCAGATACATATAACCTATATGTACACATAACCTCATATGTGGAAAGGGCTTATGAGAAAAATAACGTTTTTATAAAATCGGTGTACTTGCGACTCAGTTTTTAGACCTGTGATTACGATCTTGCCAGAACTGAAAATGAGCGCCGTAGCTCTGCTATCTGGGAATGTAAGTTTTGCGGCGCAAAACAACTCGGGTTGATACTCAACAATTTTGCGATAAGCTCTAGCGAAAGATGGTACGTTTATTCGCCTATGGATATTGCCAGAACCAACGACGTTATGGATTTTATGAGTGGTAAGTTGTAGCTTATATTCACTAGTTTGTAATAATTTGCAAATTTTCTCGTTTGCAATGTTATTTTCTTGTACGCTCCTTGCACCTACACAAACTAATTTTCCCGAATTAAATAACAAACCTGTTGCTTTAGGTTCTTTTAATCTAATAATCATAGCATTGAAACGCTTATGATCGAACTCTACCCCATCACAACTTTTCTTAATTTTGTATAAATTTAGGGGTTTTGTGGAAAGCCGAGCTGTTGAAACGACGTTCACAATCGTAGCCATTTTGATTAATAATGATAATTAATTGAAAAACACGAGTATTTATATCCTTAAAAGTAGGACGGTTTAATTTTTCGGAAATGCAATTTGACAATCACTTTCCCAGAAATAAATGGAACAAATTCATCTAAATCGTCTTTAATATTAATTTCAATACTTGAAATATCTTTAACTAGGACGGGTACGTAGTGAGGAAAGTCGAAGGTTTTATCGATAATATTGGGGTAGGACCCTTCTACGTTAACAATTCGTAATAAGGGAGCCGCCACATCTCCAACAATTTGTGGTTCCAAAATATTTGCGTAAATGTACAATACTTCAATGCCCCCAACGTGCATGTTTGGTTCATTAACGCCCCATACTGATTTCGTTATTTTGTTATCTTGAAACCCTAAAATTTTGGTCATTTCTGGTGGTAATGTTACTGATTTTACAAATTCACTGTACACTATTGTTTGTACTCGCTTTATCGTATTAGGGCCGTATGACAGAACGCGGAATAAGTTGTTCCTGGGATAGGCGCTATTCCAGGAATAGCTATTCTCGTAATAAAATTTATTCTCGTGATAGCTATTCCTGGAGTTAAGGTCCGAAATAAGCTATCTCTGGAATAAGAAAATTCGGTATGACAGAACGCGGAATACGCGAGGAATAGCTATTCCTGGGATAGTTGAATTTATCCCGAGATAAAATCGTGCCTATCGGGCGAATTAGCATAACTGATTTTATAGCAGTTTTTTATGCACGTTATGTGCACTCGAGTGAACAGTCGTTCTGCGCGTTGCATAAGTACCTCATTGCATTTTTCAATGCGCTTTTGACTAGTTCGTTATTTTAAAAATGTCGTTTATGTCTCAACGGAAAATTCGTGATTCAAATTTTAGTAACATCGAAGTGCACGTATTAATTGAAAAGATTCGGGAAAACATTGACATTATTGAAAATAAAAGAACTGATGGTGTTAATTTGAAAGCAAAAAAACAGCATGGTTATTGATAGCAGGAGAATTCGATTCAAACCCTGATTGCCGTTCGAGAAAAGTCGATCAGTTAATTGCAAAATGGAAAGGTCTAAAGAAAGTAAGATTTTTATACGATTTTCATTGATGCATAAATTATGTGTGCTAATACAAAAAACATCAAAGATACGTAAAACAACGCATTAAAAATAAAAAAATTCCATGTGCTTATTATTCATTGTTGTATATCATATCTACTTAAAACAACGAATTCAGGTACATTAAAAAAACTCGACGTAAGAAAGTGAGTAAGCTAAAAATAATTTGCAACAATAGCTCGCCTCTTCGCTATGCCTTGAACGTTATCATTAGCTCCAAGATTATCTTCATCGGCCAGTGCATCGTCATTAAAATCCTCGTCATCCTGAATATCACCAATTGACTGAGCAAAATTGTGCAAAACTGCACATGCTACGATTATGTTCCCACATCTTTTTGGCGAGTATCGTAATTTGTTCGATAGGCAAGGAAATCGTCGTTTTAAAATTCCATTTAGTCTTTCAATTACCATTCTAGTCGACGATTGAGCGTAATTATATCGACGTTCCGCGGCTGTCTGCGGATTAGCTAATGGAGTCAGCAGATATCTAGTGCATGGGTATCCGCGATCTCCCAAAATGTGATACTTTGAAGGCATAGATTCGAGTTTTTCTTTCAATTTGGATTCTTGGAAAATCCTGGCATCGTGTGTACTACCCATCCAACTAGCCACAACATTCCTTATCTTTAAATCGGCGTCGCACATAAGCTGGACGTTTATTGAGAACCAGCCTTTCCGGTTACGGTACAACTCACTGTCATTACCTCCAGGACTGATAATTGGAACGTGAGTACAGTCGATTGCTCCTATCACACCAGGAAATCGACGCTGCCGATAAAATCGATTTTGAAGTTGACTGAATTCATCTTCGGATGGGAATTTGATAAATTCGGGTCTCAAAGACGCAATCAGACGGATAACTTCATGCGTACATTTCGAAACAGCGCTTTGACTGAGACCATGTAAATCAGCTAGCTCCCTTTGAAAGCATCCGGTTGATAGCAAGCGAAGGGTCGTGAAAACCTGCCATTCAAATCATCTTTTTTATATACCTAAGCAACTAACAGTTTTGAAATTTTGATTAAACTTTTGTGGGAAATATTTAGTCGATTAGGATACAAGATCTTGGAAGTTTGAAGGGTAGCCCCATGATTTTTCGATTTTCCAAAAGAATCGTAGAAGAGGTTTTGTTTTAAGCGTTTTTGATGATCTTTTAGCTCAAAAGTGTTAAATTTTAGGCTATTCCTATTTTTGACTGTAGTTTGCTCTATTTATTCGATTGTTTCAAATTTTTCCAAATTTTTCGTACGATCAGTCATGCATCTAATGGTCGTGATCATATATGTACAGCATGACCAATCTGGGGGTCAGCCGCTCTGGGGGTCAAGAATCGAGCTTTTCGGGCCGAATGACTGGTACAAACGCTAAAATAGCGTTAAAACTACATTTTTACACAGTTTTCGATCAATTTAAAGCACTTTTGAAGAAAAATTACAATTTTTAATCATTTTTTAACCTTCATTTTGCCACATTTTCTTGAGAAAATTCCCAGTTTTTCCATTTTGGGGGTCTTAGAGTCCAGACCACACCTGGGCGTGGGGAGTTTGGGGGTATGCACCCCCAGAAACCAATGTTTTTTTCGCAATTTTTGGTGCCAATGGATAGTGCTCGATGAGAAACGTTGAAAAATGGTGTTTTTTCACGATACCATCATTTTTAAGGCCATTTTTTGACATTTGAAAAATCTTAAACGCACCCATGATTTAGGTGCTGCCCACGTATGGTCCAGCCCCCCAAAACCCCATGTCTGGTTCGCTCGCTTATTTTCTTACTTACTAAAATTAAAATACGAGATGTATGTTCCACATTTTGTTCCTATCATAAAAAGCTTGTGCAAACTATTTTGGTTATAAAAGGTTTTCAATTAAGGAAACCAAAGCTAAAGTGTGCGATTATCGCAAACAATTGAAAGCAACTGGTGGTGGTCCTCCGCCTGCTGAAATGCCTGATATTTACAAGACGATATTCGAGATGATTCCATCGCAGTTCGAGAGGATTGAGAATGAATTTGACGATGATGCGGATTTATTTGATCCCGGTGAGTTCCAGAATGAAAAATAGTAAATTACCTGGGGGAAATTAGGCTAAATAAAGGTCAAGCATTATTTTTACCGCAAAAGTGCTTGAAAATGATCAAATACTGTTGATTAACATAGTTTTTACGTTATTTTACAATTAAAACGAGTGTTAGCGGCCGTATTTATTTATTGAATGACCCGCCAGACCGGAGTGACCACCATATGCCGGCCATGCTGTGCATTTTGGTTACGTCCAATCCTTTACCTCCTTGCGTAATAAATGCAAGCTAGAATGGCACAATTAGACATTTACCCGAGCAAATTTTATGATTTATATTACTTTGACAGATAAAAATTATTTACGCTCATATTTAATAAAAAATATTTGCTTAAAGCTAAAGAATATATAAAGAAATGTTGGAAATAAAATATATATGATAAGCAAACTAGAGATATGAAAGCATTATTATAAAACATAAAAATTAACTTCAAATTGAATGAAATATGTAAAATACGCAAAATATAAAATCTCTACGCGAGTGAGAAGATTTCATAGCTTAGTTTCAAAAACACGATTTAACATTATATAATCTCGCGATCAAGCTCGTGCATTGTAAAAATAAATTATTTCTCATTTCGCTGGACTGATTTTATTGATTTTTTAAAGCAGATGTCACTCAGAACGTTGAAGCAACTCCAGAACAATTAGAAGACGAAACTCCTGAGTCCACTGTAGAAAACTTTGAAACTTCTACGCCCTACGAAGATCGATTATTCAAGAAACGACGAGCTATCGACAACGCACAAATCAGTGTAAAAAAGCGCGAATTTACCGAAAAAGAGACGCTTATCGATCTGAAGAAGCAGCATATGATCCAAGAACATGATCTGAAGATGGAAGCTATTAGAGAAGAAATTAGAGCGTCGAAGGCCAAAGCCGATTATTACCTGAATATGAACGCAGTTTTGCCTATCAATGTTTCCAGGTAATATCAGGTCGGATGACTCATCAAAAGCCTTGAGGAACCTCAGCTAAATAAATTTTTTTCTTTTCCTCCAGATTTTTCTGCAGTTAGAGAAAAATGATGTATGTCATCCATACTGTAACTTTTCTGATACTTTATTTGACTTACGAAACTTTTCTGACATAAAATCGAGAAAAAATAAAAGCAAAATGAGGTGTGCATGAGCAAATTTTTTTAAACAGACTCCTATTTCATTTTATTTTTGAAGATGGGGCTGGCAAACGTGTGCAAGTTGGCTGCGAGTACGTCTAGCACACAATGTAAATGATAAAAATTGAGAAACTGACAAAAAAACTTGTCAATAATCTTAAAAAAAGGTAATAAGTGTAAAAATTGAGCTTCGTACATACATAAATGCATTTCAGTGTTACCAGTTACACGAAATTTGAATTTTCAAAGAATTAATGAATTTCAAACGCATTCAGAATGTCAAGCTCAGCTTCAGCCCCACCGAATTTCCATCATATGCACCAGACGAGCATTAGTGACTACACATTATTGAATCAAAACAATGCCGCTGGTTCGACGAATTCGATTTATTTATGAATGTATTCGACTATTGTTTTTGTCAGTCATTCATAATTCTAGAAATGCAAAAGTAAAAATGGTTTATCTTACTTGTGTTTCTGGGCTAAGTGACTGGTGACGCATAGTTGTCCGATTGATACATGGGCTTAATCGATCAATCAACATCCTCACAGTTGCTTTTTGAAAACGATAACGAATAACAAAATCCTGATCCGTGTAAATTTCGAAAGGATTTTTTCGTGATATAGTTGTAACACTTCCGACGATCTCTTCTTCATTTTCAGAATCAGTTAAATGATTTAAAAAATTTATAACGTCCATCTTTTGCATCCGACTCAAAGCAATTGATCGTTATTTCTCCGTTTATACCTACTCAGACCAGATATAAAATGGCGGAATAAAAGTGGCCGTTTTTATTCTCGAGATAATTTATTCCGTCTTTTGTCATACCATTTATTTTTATTCCGAGGTTAGCGCCTGCAACGGCGCTATTCCGCGTTCTGTCATACCAACTTTATTCCTGGAATATCTCTGTTTATTCCGCTTCCTGTGATACCGAAATATTTTATTCCGCCCTCTTATCCCACTGTTTATTCCTGGAATAGCACTATTCCGCGTTCTGTCATACGGCCC